>VZSE01010145.1:566367-799781 GCA_013398275.1 Promerops cafer | reverse complement strand
TGACCGGGGCGGCGGGCGCCGCCAAGCCCCCGGCCCCCGGGCGGAGCGCAGCTTTGTTCCGGGGCCGCGGAGGCTGCCTTGCCCTCCTCCGGCACAGCCTCCCCTAGCCCAGCCGGCCCGCCGAGCCACCTTCCTGGGCACAGCCTCCCCGCTCCTGCCCGGGGACTCCCCGGAAAGCGCTCTGAGGATGCCCGGTGGCGGCCAGGCGGGGGGTTCAACTTCCAACCTCGGGCTCCCGTCAAACTTGGGAAGGCGCTCTGCTCTGCCGGGCACATGACCTTTTGTTGATCTAGCAGGAGCTATTATTTTTAGGCAAGTTAATATCCCAGCCTTCCGTCAGGAGAACATCTTTCTGCCTGAGGAGAGAGGGGAAAAAAAAAAAAAAAAAAAACCCAAAGAGAAAAAGAAAGGAAAAAAGTGAAACTCTTGCCTCCAAGTTTTGGCCGTCGCCTCTCCTGCGGAGTGTCAAGAGCCGGGTCTGGGTATGACGAGCGGGCTTCGGGTATGACGTAGATGTGCCCGTCTCCCCCTGCCCGAAACAGGAGCCTTCCCTGCTTGGAATTAAGTTTTTGCTGTCACTGGTGATGGCTTGTGACCTCCGAGAGTTTAGTCCTTATTTCGTGTGGTCAGGTTCTCCTGAGATGTTCGGGAGCGTTCTCTCGGGCGTTTGCGCGTACGTCCATTGATGGTCCCGCATCCCTCCCCTCCGGCTTCTTTTTTAAAGGTTATTAATAGCCCCTTGTGTGCTGCAGTAAACAATCCAAACTTTCATTTCTGAGCAGTAAATGAAAGAATGCCAGGATGCGCGTTACTGAGGTTTTTCTCATCTTCGTGAAAGCTACCTCCTGTATAAACATTTGGTTGTATCTGACTATGCAATACAAGCTAGGTGCTAGACCAGCTGGTTAAAAATATGCTAAGTCAAGCTGTTCATCGTTCAAACCTACTGAATTCGATAGTAAAGGCATAGAAAAGAAGGCAAGATAAAAACATTTTAAGTGGGCTGAGGAACACGCATGTAAAGGAAGGACAGGAAAGAACACTTGAATTAAAAGATCGGAGAAAATTAAAATTTGGAGATGCAGAAAAGAACTATTTTAACACTTTCAATCCTTGTGCTGAAACTAGAACGCTTCCTTACTGGAAAGTGAAATTGGCTTGGTTGCTCTACTCCAAGGTCGTCTTTAATGCAATTAATTTTCCAGACTTGGAATACTTGGCATTTTCCTTCGGTTTGTTAGCATTACAATAATAGAACAAAATTGGTATTGTTCACGTGCACTGTATTAACTTAGTTCAACTACCTGAGGAAACTGTTACTGTTTCTCATGTCAAATTTGATCTGGCATCAGGATCATGTATTTGTCTTTTTCATACAATCGATAGATTCAAGTATTTCGTCTGCTTCACTAAGTTTACAGATAGAAATTTACAAGCAAGCAATTTTGATTATTCTTTGAACTTTGTGATGTACACAATGCTCGTAAACTCTCTGAAGCAGAATGAAGTCCTTTCATTTTCCTGCTGGGGGACTTTTTTTTTTAAGCTGAAGTCTCTCTGCGTTATAAATATAGATATTTATATAAATTTTATATATAAACAAGTCATTTGGGGCAACCATCATCCTTAGAATGAGCTTCTCTACTCTCTTCTTTTTTTTTTTTTGCCCCTAGGCATACGTTTCATTTTCAGAGATCCCAGCTTTGCTCTTGTAAACATTCTAGTTAAATAATCAATACGCTGCTCTCCTTTTGCCATGCAGATAATAGCAAGCAGTAGAAATGGGAAGCAATAAAAATGAACCTCGGGACATGCAATTTTTTTGAAAAATTTTTTTTAACCAGTTTTCCCTCTGCAGTTGAAATTGGGGATACAGAGCAGTATCTTTGTTAATCATTACCATTTGTTTACATAGTGTGTGTTTGACTGCAGTTACACACACGCACAGACCCAGCCACTGTCCCTGTCATACGGGTGTGTTTGTCAGGGAGCAGCCACTTGCTCCTGCACACAGATCCTCAGAGCCACAAACGCCTGCAGAGTTGACGTGTGTGTGTATGCACGATGCACGGATCATTGTTTTTTGGGTGTTCGTGGCAGGCTCTTTTCTTAGATTCTCAGTCAGTGCAGTTGTTGGAGCACATTTCTGCAGTCGCTTGGGGTCCAGCGTGTCGTACCAGCGTGTCCCACTTCAGTCCTGTTACTATGACCCGTCTCCCACTGCTCGTTTTTAAACTGGAATAGCAGATGACAAGGAGCTAAAGATTTGTCAGGCAGAGTTGTTTGCAGTTCAGATCTCAGAGCATCCGTGTGTCTCTCAGGAGGTTGTTCCTCCTTCCCCGTTGTCTTTCCTGTGGGGTTTCGGTGCATCTCAGAAAGCTGCAAACACTTCTGAAACTTTCAGTCACCCCAGCTGAAGGGAGCTGAATTCAGGGGACTTCTGTGTCTGTGGCCTTTGGCAGGGGGAATTTATGGTACACACTTAGAATGAAAATGATCCTCAGTATCAGACAAATAAACACTCATTAATTCATTCAGCATCACTGGTAAATTGCAGTAGGTTTTGTGAATTAACATGTATAATTAATTACCGTGTCAAAATTGCGAGGATTTTCGTCCTTTCCTGAGAAGTTCCTTGCACGCCTTTATTTCTGTTTGTGGTTGTTCAGCTGCTTGATTGAGAGGAGCATCAGAATGCGTACGGTGAGGGGGATGATGTTTGCAGCAACGTTGTAGGGAGATGTTGTAACTGGAATGCACCCCGTGTGTTACACGGGGAGAGGGTAACTTCTGGGATGTGCTGTGTGAGCGCCTGTGGCACCCTGAATTGCCTCTAAAGGTCTTGAAAAGAATAAGTCTTTTGTTGTTTGATTTTTCTCTTTTTTTTTTTTTCCTAAGTTGGGTCATTATACTAAAATGTAACAAGTCTGGCCACAGTAGAAAGAAAGTTTACTTCACTGAGGATAAGGTAGAGACAATGCAGCCGGAACCATCGCGGACAGCTGGGAAATTTACAGAATGATAAAAACTCAGAAATGCCCAACATAAAGTTTTAATGTCTTAATAAAATCTGATTAATGAAAAATAGATAAAGTGACTGCTTAACAATATCCCTAGTGTATGGAATGTTCTTAAACCCAAATTAATTACTGCATATTTACATTTCTCTGTAGACTGAGAGAGAGGCTATGCTAGGCATCCAGACAGAGTGACATCCTTTCTCTCCTTCATTATTTCCTTTACTTCTTTTTCATTTTTATTTTTAACACGCCAGTGGAAGGTAGAGTGGTCTGCAGTGCTTGTAGAAGAAGGACGGGGGGGTTTGTGCCTCCGTAGGAGAAAAAGGCAGAGCTGGAAAAGACAAAAGGCGTGGATGGGAGTAGTGGGGATGGGGACAGTGGAGCAAGTTCAACATTGGCAGTCTCCGGCCGTGTGCTCTCGGAACGTTCTCTGTTCTAGTGAATAGCTTGTAGAAAGGAAAGGCTCAAGGATGTAAAGCAAGCCTCTGCTGGGAGGAAAAAAATATACTTAGCTGCTTTACTGCTGCGCTGCACGAGTCATTTCAGACTCCCACTGAATTTATTTTGGGGTTGTACCAACACTGTCAAATGGAGAAGTCATTTTCTTAAAAGGAAACTTTGCGTATTCCTAAGTGCTTTTCTTAGCTAAAGTTACCCTAAAAGCTTTATTCTGCTGCATTTGCTGAGAATTTTGGAGAGAGAATAACTCCTTTCTGTTACTCGGCTTGCTCGGAATGATGTCCCACTCTCCTAAAATCTACCTGTAGAAGTAGATTCTTTCATTTTAAGGATTACTATCGAGCAGAATAGCTTTCAACTTCATTGAGACATTTTGGGAAAAGGGCTTCATTGCTTGAGTTCATGGTTCTAGGGATCTGGGATTTGAAGAATAAGTAGAGTGCCAGTGTAAAGTTGCAGATACTAGTTTTTCGCAGTGACAGAAATGAACAGTTTTATTTCTCTGAGATAAGTCTAAAGGAATTAATGTGTTTGCAGACTATTCATTAATGTCCTGCATGCACTAATTTAATTTGTTGTGCTTATGCTTGGCTAGGAAGAAGTTGACTGTTACAGATTACAGATTTTAATGAACATCTCAATAATTTACCAGTTGCTGAAATTGTGAACTAGTCTTGGAAGGCAGAAGCCCAAATGAGAGAGCTGATGAGTGACACACCAGCCTGCACAATTCGACTGTTGTATTCATTGCATTTGAATCAAATTGGGAGTTTGGCATTACTAATTCTGGGTGGCTGGCTCATCGTATGCATTCAAGGAGTTAATTAAAACACACACAAACACATACACAGTCTCCCACCAAGCATCTTGCGGTGTTTATGTGCATAGTGTGTTTGATTGGTACCTTTACATGGGCGAGGAATTGTTTTTCCTTCTCTTTCTGTCCAGAGATCTTAAATATATAGCTAGTTTACAAAATATTTACTACTTCTCAGGGAGCTTTAACGAGCATTTATGGCTTTATCATTTAGGAGGCGCAGAGTATCTGGTTGAGTTACTTAAATGTGAAGCTGCCTGATAGGACAGAAATATGTGTCTGTGCAATGTGATATATCTGTAGGTGTATAAAATACACTATGAACAATATTTATACAGGAAAAAGTGTCTCCAAGGTACAGTTACAGTTTCTTCACATGCTTTTCATACTAGACTTGAAGTATAGGGTAACTTTATGTTTGTGTGCCTTCACAACTGTTGCAAAAGTCAGTCTGACATCATCTTGACTTTCCATTTTATTTTATTTTATTGATTTCTTGCTCAGGCCTGGTTATAGCATAATTAACTCATAAGTGGAAGGGGAAAAATGTCGTGTTTTACTTGTACACACTGGAAATACTCAATGCCTGTGAGTTCTGCTAGTGTAGTCAAGAGAAAAGAAGTGCTCACAGCGATTAATCAATAGCTGTAGTGCCTCTCTGATGATGGCAAGGAGTTTGTTGTTTAACAAGTAGCATCCTTAAAAGCAAAGAGTATTTCCCTCTTAAAGTTTCTATGGATTTTTATCAAATGCAGAAAAGTGTGTGTGAAGTCTCCTTCCTACAAAAGGTAAAATTATGTTGTGTACGTACGAGTACGTTGAAACCCACGAGGCTGCAAAGTAAGCAAATCCTCGTCACCTTACTGAATCACCTAAACCAGAACTGGTGGAACTTCTGAAGCGGGCTGTTTTTCTCTGGAGCTTTGGGTGGCTCTGGCCAGCGGGTGAGGGCAGGCAGTGGCGGGGATTTACTGGCGACGCTTGTCCCGTTCCCATCTCCTCCCACAGCCCCGTTGTCAAAACACCACCACCATAAAGTTTTCACCCACGCCCTTTGCGGGGGGCGACGGAGCCATCTCAGCTCTCCCACAGCCTCGCGAGGGGCTGCCTCGCTCCGCGTGGCCTTGCCCGGCCTGGGCCCGGGGTGCCGCGGCGAGCCCGACGCGCCGTGGCCTGCGCCTGAGAGACGCCGCGTGTCACCTCCACGCCGAGCCCCGCCGTGCCAGCTGGGGAGCCAGCAGTCTCCAGAAGCTGTGCCCGAGCCCACATGTCCTCGTGGCAGCGGGAGGCTCTGTGCGCGCTCGTTGTTGGGAGACAGCGAATCTCGACGGGGTTCTGGAAGGATTTCAGTGAGCAAGCGCTGCTTGCAGGGGCCATGGGGCTTGAAAAGAACGTGAGAAGTGAATGGAAATTGTGAGGTGTACGGTAGTAATTCAGAGAAGCTGCCTGGCTTTTTTTAGGATAGGTGTGAAATTTATTTATTAAATTGTTTTAAACAGACTGAGAAGGAAACGTTGAATTCCGTTTGCTAGAATTATCAGATGTTAGTGTGAAGTTCAGGTGCTTCCCATGGTTTTGGGGGAGCTGTTTGTTTTGAAAGAAATTGGCAAACATTTTCCAATGTCCTAGTTTTGATCTGGCTTGGCACTTCTCTTGAACTTGTCCTTTTGTCACCTCATTTAAAGAAAAAAAATAATAATTCCAACATGATGGTGATATTTTTGACTTGAGGAACTCAGAGGTAAAGTGAAAATGAGGAAAAGCTTGCGGCTCGCTTTGGAAGTTTGAAATGGCATTGACCTTGTTTGCCTTAAAAGTACTGTGGGATTAATCAGGTAACATTTCTCAATTCTCAAATTGTGTTTATATTTTGCTCTTTTTTAAATTTATGTTTAATATTCCAGATTTCCTTTCCGTACTTCCGTTTTTTTAAAGACCAAGTATTGAAATTCATTTTGGCATGTGCTTTTTGAGATCTATAATAATTTTATTTTGTTTTGCCGTGCAGTTCTGGTTTTGTGTTTTCTCAAGTTCATATGGATTGTCTTAAGTTTTTTGGGCTGTCTTTTTTTTCTTTCTGGGATGTGGGTGTCTGACTGCTATTTGACCTAAACGTACCATAAAATGTTGCCTTAGTGCAATTTTTCTTTGTGATTGTATTATAGTCTTATTACTACTCATTTGTGTCTGTCGTAACATAATTCTGCTACATTTGGGGGCAAAAGTACAAGCAGAGTGAATTGATATTTAATTTTCTTGTGTGAATACTCAAAATCCTTTTCAATTATGAGGAACTTGTGGGAGAGGTGTGTGCTATTTTTGTAGTTAAGAGCATTGTCTACATCTAGTGTTCTTCATGGACCTTGGTAGCTCTAGAGAAGAAAGCCCTAGGAATGTAGTTCGTGTAAAGAGAAACCCATACAGTTTGTCATCCTCTTGGCTTCTTGGTGCTGGCCTTAATTGTTTTAAGAATGTGGGCGTGAAAAAACTGACCCAAGTTTTATTGATTCATCTCAGAGGTTGGCATGGCCAAAGTTAAAGTATCTGACAGTGAGCTGGACTTACTCGTCATTGCCAGCTCAGTAGATTACAGGAGACCAAAACTATGGAAAATATTAATAGTTGGAAACAATTTTTAATGCTTGTATTCCTTTATTTCACCGTAGTTACATGAAAATATTTCACGCGAAAGTTTTTGCCATCTAAAACAGCGAGCCTCCCGAAATGTCCGGAGCGTGTGCACCCGCCCGCGCAGACCCGTTCGTGTCTGCCCTCCCTGCTTTGGGGTGTCTCTCTCTGCTGGGCTGCATTAGGAGACTGCACTCCAGCAGGGTGTGGTGAAGCTGAAATTCATCACAGTCTGCAAGACCAAAGTGCATCTCTGCCCACCGTGTTTATAAATGTGGAAGTAGTCCTTGATTTGAGAGAGAGAATGCTTAATGAAGGGCAGGAAGCATATGGTGTCCTCTCACCTTTAGGGGTGGCCTGTCTGGGCTGGGACTAAAGCACTTGAGCAGAGCTTTGTGCTGGGAGGGAGTTGTAGTTGTGAGTGCTGGGTTAGACTGCAGGGAAGTCTTCTGTTTCCAGATAAACTCCCTGAGCGTCCTCATTACATTCACTTTGTAAAGCAAGACTGAAAACCTTTTCTCCCAAGAATTAGTCAGGTTTCTGTTCATAGGGTTTTATCCCTAAATTTCGATACATGGCCTCACCGGGGCAGGGGCTTTTTTGGATAGACATGAGATGTGTGGGAAGGTGCTGGTTGGTAAGGGCGGAGGGAAGGATGTTCTTACCCGTTTTGCATGTCTATTAACAAACTGGGTCATTTTGCTGTGTTGTATTTACATGACTTGTTCCTGGGATGGTGTGAAATGTGAACCACCAAAACATGATGATTATTTTAAAAAAAAAAAAAAATAGGCTAAATGAAACATAACTGAAATAGAACTGAAAGGCTAAATGAAATCAAGTGAAAACAGAACATGCAACATTATTCTTTTGGTACAGTTTCCTTCTGCAGTTGCTGAGTAAAGCCAAATAGTTCTTTTTTTCCATGTCTGTTAAAAATATCTAGGCTTTTGAATTTGAATATAACACGGACACGGAAAATACATTTCTCTCTTCAGGTTCAGGCTTTGATTTGTTTTTTGCTCCTGGGTTTTGGACACTGAAGTAGAAATTTATGGTGTGTTTTAAAGAAGGCTACTGGTTCTCATCTTTGTCAAAACCCCACGAACATCGAGCTGATTCTGGTTTTACAGCTGAGATTAGAATTGGCAGAATTTCTCAGTGGAAGGCTCTCCTCCTTTGCTTATGTTTTGTAAGTTCTGCACACTTTTTCTGTTCTTGCCTGAAATCTGAAATGAATTGTGTGACTCGGGAATGCACATCAGGCGTTTGCATGAAATACCAGGCAAAGTATAGGGAAAATGCTGTGCCACTCTCCAGTATGCCATGCACCTCTTTTATAGATAATCTTCATGTGTATTAGTGTCATTGATTTAGTGTGTTTTTGTAGAGTGCAAGCATCCTGAATCAGGACCCCATTATGCTTGTCACTGTACAAACACAAAAAAAGAAGGTTTCTTTCCATTCCACAGAGCAGCCTTTGTGCTTAGAGCTTAGAGTAATATAAATGTGTCTTTGTATGGGGAAAATTCAGAAACAGGGAGTAGGTAAGAGATCCCTAGCATGGTTTGTGAATGAGATTTCAGTCCTGAAGCCATGCTTAACAATTTATAAATTGAGCAATATATGTGTATGGGTATTCTCTCTCTGGTTTTTTTCCAGACGCATGTATGGAGAAGTTGCTGTACTGTTAGAAGTACTGATATTATTAATAATAGATTCATACTTCCTGTAAAGTCTTTTGATTAGGAATTCAGAGCATTTGGTAAGCATTGATATACAAATCATGACGATTTCTGTGCTTTTTAGATTGAGAAGCAAGATTAGCCTCAACCTATAGATGAGTAAACTGAGGAATGCTGTCAAAAAATCTTTTGCATGTGTGGGTTAAAAAGTAGAGACACTGACTGGTAGTCCTGTTTTTTAGCCTCGAGACATCCTCCTTTTCCTTCTTGAGGTCCTAAGAACTGCCAATTACAGACTTCTCTAGGTCCAATTATAATTTCTAAAGGTCTCGTTCTAGCAAGATGAACTATAGTATTCAAATCGCTTAAGTATGTAAAATAGGGACTGTAATTAATAAAATAAATTAAAGAAATGTTTGCAGCCACAGTTGTGTCATTGAGGGCTGGGAGGGGGTACTGTCTGTAGACCCTGCAGTTATCTGAGTTGCTTCTGAGCCAGCTCCTTACCTGGGGGCAAGCTGGGATAACTGGAGTCCACAGCAGTACCCGCTGTGTTTCAGCAGTAATCTGGGAACCTCTGTGCTATGAACAGGTCAGCTTTGGTCCTGGAGAGCAGTGAACATCTTCAGCCATATGTACTGGAGCTGTCACACGTTTTATAACCTAAGGACCAGGCATGAGGTGAGTCCAGGAAAAAATTGTTCTCGTGGAGAGTATTAATGTGAGGAACAGACACCACTGCAAGTGGCAATGTAGGCAGCCACAGTGAGCAAACCAACCAACCAGCCTAAAAGCAAAAAATCCCCCTGCAGAACACAAAATGCACTGGGACCCTTACCCAAACGTTTGACATCTGCTTTTTAAATGAGATCCAAAATGAAGGGAATGATACAGGTTTATTAAAAGGCAGGAATTATTTTCTTATTCACGTTAAAAGTTCTTTTAATCTGTTTTAGTGGGTTTTGTTCCTTGTTTCCAGCTGCACGCTCCGTAAGAGTGGAGCTGAAATGCTGAGGTGTGCAGGTGGCTTTACGTCTAGGCTGTGTGCTGCATCCTTTACAACACACTGGTGAGAAAATGGGTATCAACTGAGGGAGTCCTGGGTGGGTTTGATCTCTGTTGCCTTTGAATATCATGACTAAGCTGTTAAGTTATTCTCTTTGATAAGCTTTTTCAGAGTGACATTACTTTCAAGATAATGGGTTATGATCAGGCCAGTTCCGTCGTGTTTCAGTCGTCGTTTTTCAGCAGCGTGTTCACAAAGACCTGTTTTGTGATAGGGCCAGTCAAGGCATCCTTTAAAAAAGTGCCCATTCATTCTGAGTGTTTGGACTCAGTAGCACTGGAGTCCAGTGTCAGGTCCTAAAAACGTAGGCCTAATTAATTAATTAACGTCCTGCTCAAGTCTGTGAAGAAGGCTGGTATTCTTCCCCCCAGTACACCACGATGGCCTGAAATGGTGACTCGTGAGGAGATCCCTGAGCAGAACCCTGACTTTCCTTAATCTGCAGCAAACGGCCATGGGTTGCAATGTCACCAGAGTTTCTAAAGCATCAGGAGGGATTTCTGTGGGCTTTCTGTCTGATTTTCTGGGATTTCTGTTTGATGACAGGTTAACTATGTTTTTCTCCTACACAACGAGTATGCCTGGCTGATTAGAATGATCTGAATGCCCATGATGAAAATGTACCTGAATTATGCCAGAGCTAACATCTGGACCTTAGCAGACTTGGCACTGCACAGAAAATCAATCTTTGTTTTGAAACTGTGTGTTTCCTAAGGTCCTAACTCCCAGATGTGGCCACCAAGGCCTATAGAGAGACCGCTGCACAAAAATGCCTTCTTCCAAATATACATTTGTTTGATAACCCCAGTTTTCAAAAGTGTGACCTCTGTTAATTTGTCACCAGGCAAATTATTGTCACCTGTTCACTGATTCCATGAGAAGCCCAGGCAGACAGCAGAGCCCCATGCTGGTAAGCATTTCTGGTTTTGCTGTTTGTGGTAATGAGCAACCCACTTAGAAACTGACCGAGGTGCCTGCAGCTGAGGTGATGAGCAAGAGTTGTCCAGTGTAGCAGGAGCAGGTTCATCTTGTCTGGAACTGATTCCTCTAGAGCAGCTGAACCTAACTTATATTTACTTTTTAAATAAGCTAAATGGTTATCAGGTAAGAAAGACAAAGTCTTTCTCTTAAAATTACGTACAGAATTTCCTGCTAGATGTTTCTTAGAGAGATGAAGACAGGATGAATGGAGTTTCTGCTGTTGTATTTGGGTAGAATTGGAGGTGGAAGCCTGTATTTTTAAAAGCTGCTTTAAACACTTAGAACCTAACAGAGCATTATTTAAAAAAGGAAATAAATACAATAGCTTTTTACATACATGTGCAGTCTATTGAAAGGCCATCCAAAGCACTGATACCAATTTAAGATGATCTTTTCCCTTAGTTATACATCTGGGAGGTATTAGCTGAACATTTTGCAGAGAATTGTGAATACCTTAGTTGCCAGTTGTCTAAAGTGCAGCTAATGATTGCCTCAGTGCCAGTGTTTTGATGGCTAGAACCTAGGCCTGAATATGAATACAAAGAACTCCATCTAAAAAAAAAAGCATGTGCACACACACTTCTTATACAAAACAGATTTCAACCATCTGCTTGGCACTTAGCTTTGCAACTATAGGCTCTGATATGAAAGGGAGCACTGTCCAGATTATGAAGGATATCACTTTCACTGGCACCTTAGAAAAATCCCAGTGTTTTAGAAAGCTTGTTTGTCCAGTGGTTTTCTTCAGTGGAATAATGAAAACAACACCCTTAGCCAAAATTTTGTGTCTTCCGTCGTTTCTCTGATGGCAGCATCTCCCTTACCCTTGCAAAAGATATTTTGTAGTGAGGAAAAGTTTCTGTTCTGCACCTCAGCATTTCCAAGTGTATCAGAGGAGCTCAGATGAGTGGCCCTTGGAACTGACACCCCAGATGGTTTATGACACAAAGCACTGTTTGCTTAGGAATACGTTGTGTAGCAGAGTCTGTTGCCCAAGCACTGCAGAGCGTGTCAAATCAGCATGGAAGTTAATGGACCAAAAGCTCTTCTGAATTTAACACTTTCCCATTTGATGGGAATTTCCAGCTTTAAATCAGGACCACAGTCTTCCTTTAGTGGTGCAGTGGTGGAAAGTAAAGTTGATACCATAAATTACAGGAATATAATACAATCATTTTGATCCAATTCATCTGTTGAGAATGAATAAGACTGACTAAAACCTTTGCTAAAACCCTCTTTATGAAATGTATAGCTACATAAAATAAATGTTGAAAATTAGGAGATGTGGGTATGTGGGAATTTGGTACTCTGACCAGTGATGCTTTACCCTTAAGTTAAGCAGAGGAAAATGCACCGTATGAGAAAAACAAATAATCTGTGGAGCTTTCACTCTTTGTTAGCAGTTGTCCTTAAAATATGCAGGACAAAACACATTCTTCTTTCCTTTTCTTCTTTCAAAGTCCTTCTTTGAAAGGACTTGATAGTATTTTCCCTTAGGTGCATGTTTGGAAAAAGATGGCAAAAATGCAACCTCCTGCGTGTGACAAAGCCTCTGTGTTTGGCCATCCATTTAGTGCCGTGTCACATTAGTCCTGCATTGTTAACACCTTTGGACAGGGCTAAAGGTTCCTTGCTGCTGTGTCTGGAGAGCTGCTTATGTCTGTTCATAATGTTTCTGGATGCTTTCCTCAGTAAATGTACTTCTGATTTATAAGTAGGGCTGGATTGTTTGCTTCCGAGATGTCAGGAGGGTGAATAAAAGGACTGATTGAAATTTACGTTCTCGTTTTATAAACATTTCATTTTCTGTATGTTACATGGTCTCAAGAAAGTGCTGCTTTAAACTGTTACATTTTATTACCCCGAGTGTGGCTTTGTGTGGAGAAGGTCCGAGATGCTGAAAGACAGATAAAGTTGGATTTCTATGGATAAAACTATGATAATATTGGAAACTTAAAAGCTTCTGCATAGTTCTAATTGAATCATTATGTGTGGACAGCAGAAATCCGACTCTCTTAAAAATGTGTGTGAAATAAGCCGTAACTATTAATGTTTTCAGTCCCAGCAAGAAAATAGACTCTCTATTGTACCCATCCTTTCTCTTCCTCAGCTGTTTCCCTTTCACACTGTCCCCACATGCAGTCAGACTTGCTTTCTACATTTTTATGAGGAGTCCTGTTATTCTCCCAGGTAGGGATTAAAACAATAAACCTGTTAAGTTTAAGGAAATTCTGAAGCCCTTTAAATGATGATCCAGATGGAAAGCAAGGCAGTTCTCCCTGCACGGTGTCCCCATGCCTCCCTGCAGCAGCCCTACTGGAGCTGCTTAACCATCTGATTAATGAAGCAGCTCTTCGTGTTGCATGTCATAAAATGGGTTTCTTCAGGAAACAGCAGCCTATCTGCCTTTGAGCATTAGTGATTGCACAAGAATAAGCTCCTGTGTTCAGGGATGGGGGAGAAGGAACTCTGTACAAAACCAGTTTTGAGTGAATTCATAATGAGACCTTTGCTGTTCAGCCTTCGTGTTCTTTGAAATTTTAGAGGGGAAAGTTTTCTTGACCAATGTCAACAGTTTGGTAATTTTCTTTGCTTCCCCTCCTCCCTTTAGGTAATATAGTCGTATTTATTGTCAGTTTATTTTCTGTAGATTCCTCCAGTCCTCTGTGGTTGGGAGGGAATTCTGGAGTGACTGCATGGCAAGGTAAATTAGAGATGGCAGTTGGTGGTGTGGGAGGAAGGGTTGGGAGAAGGAGGAGGCAGAGGGTAGGAGAATGCAGCTACAGTTTTTAAACAACCTTCCAATTGTCCCCCTTTTTATTAAAATGGCAGCTTTTCAAGCCAGACCCCTGAAATGTTTAACTTGCTTTGCACTGTTAAGGCTAACTTTCCCCTATGCTCTAAATATGAGACGAGCAAGTATCTTGCCCTCTCCCTTCTTGGTTTTTTTTTCCTCTTTTTCATTTCTTCTTTCTTTCGTTTCCACCACTAAAATCCTAATTGCCTCTTTGTGATGGTTTTAAAGAAACTGCTGCATTCCATCATCCTTCCCACTAGGTTTAGCCACCCCACCTATGGAAAGCTTGAGATGCAGAGAGGATGGTTTTCAGGGGAGGATGCTCTTGGTGTGTCTGTGATTTTCAGCGAGTTTGGCGTTACCGTCAGGTTACTCTTGCATCTGCATTAAAGCTGGGTGCCAGTGACCAGGTTTAATGGTTGGACTTCAGCCCTCTTTGTGGCCTGTCTTTTCACAATCCCAGCTGAAAGTGAGGTTTCCAATATGCAGGTGCCAATGGCAGTGGAATATCAGCCTGCCAGTTTCTCTGAGTGCGTAGCTGCAGCGCACGAGGGAAAGCGAGGTCAGGCACGTGTCAGTGCAGGACTTTGGAAATCCCTTGGAGCATCACATGCTACTGGTGCCTTCCAGGGAGCCCCAGACAGATAGAGATTTGAAAGCCTCCAGAAAAAAGTTGTCTCCTACATTTCAAAGGCCACGTAATGTAGCAATGGGGAACAAAGACACGCGGACCTCTTTCTTTGAAGAAGATGACTTATTCCAACAAACCAAGCCTTTTTATGTTCTAAGCTTACCCCAAACAAGCACGCGCTGGCTGCCTGCCCCTGCAGTGGTGCTGTTCACACGTCCTTCTACCCAGTCAGCTTTTGGATCCCCTGGTGTCCACACGTGTCCCCAGAGAATCACTGCCCATGCAGGAGGTGCCCCACGCCAGCCGTGCAGCCCGTTCTCTGGTGGTGTGGCTTGTTTTGTGCCTGGCTGCTAGCTGAACCTTCCCCAGAGTGCTTCCTGTTGCTCACCAGCTGTGAGCAGGATTGCTTATCTCCCACAGCATAACATCTGTGCTTTCCAAGAGTCTGGTGTTACATGTAACACCGAAAGCAGGAGGAAGGCATGAGCGTGCGCGTAGGAAGAGTACGTGGTTTTGGTAAAGAAATAAAAAATCGTTTGGGAAAGCATTGCACGTGAGCCAGCAAGGACAAAGCACTTGGGAGTCCTTCTAGAATTATGGGGTGCTTTTAGGTGTTTTTAATAGTTTGGCTCATGCATCCATTCTCTTTGGAGGTGTACCACTTCCGTGGGTATTTTGGGGAAAAATGAGGGCTTGTTTTTCCCTCTCCTTATTTTTATCTGTGTGAAACATCCAAGTGAGTGCCTGAAATAAATTGTTTGCCTTTTTTAAACCTTGTATCGGGTAGAGTTCAATAAAGCAAGGCAAGTGCATTGTGACTGAGAGCTATTGTGCAGGTGACTTGTTTTTCCTTTGAGATGGACACAACCTGGGTGAATAGGAGGCTCTGTGTAGCACCCAGGGTGGGTCTTGTGTCGTGTTTGTTAATTTTAAATACAGCTAGGGAGAGTAACAGGTAAATGTTTAATTTCACCAGGCACCTGTGTCAGTCCAGTTTTCAGCCCTTATGGACAGCTTTATTAAAGAGGGCAAGGACCAAGTCCAGAGAGCAGTGTTGCTCCCACCTCCAGAGCTTTTATTACTGGCTCCTCAGCAGCGCTGGGTGCTGGGAACATCCCGGGAAGTTTGTTCTTCCTCTCCCTTTGCAGTACCGTGGTGTGAATAAACAGAGGCTGTGCTTGTCACTCGGCCTCCTTGCACAAACCTCACATTCATGTGCCATCGTGGGGCTCTGTCCAGCTCCCACTGAAAACAATTGTGAGGCTCTCATTGACTTCGCTTGGGTGTTGGATTGGGCCCATTAGAGGGGAAGAAAATAAAGTGGAAGTGCTGTTAACGATGCCTATTGATGCTTTTCCTGGCTCAAAGTACTGCAGATAATTGTTTCTAGATGAAATGCAGTTGCATCTAAGTATTACATTTATTAGCTTTTCAAAGGAGGGATAACCAAAGTGGACATATGGGGTATTTGAAGTGTGATTGTGTGAGACTAAGATAATTTCAGGAGAATAGCTTAAGTCGCAGGATATGTGTGATGCCCTTTGTATACAAGATGTGGGGTTGTGGAATTTATTTTGCATGCACTGGTTCTCACTGAGAAGGAATCCAGAATACAAATATATAGTCATATTTAGAATATGTGAGGAGTGCAGCCTCGCTGCTGTAGACTTCAAGACCTGTTAATCAGGCCTGATAGTGATGTGATCTCTGGGAAATACTTCAGTTAAGTAGGTTTAATCCTTATTAACAGTAAGTTGCTTGAAACCATTTTGGGTAAAGTCTGGGAAGGAATACAGTAGATTGAACGCATACATAAAGGCCAGCCCTGTTAGGCTTTGAGTGACTTTGATTCCTTTGAAGTTCTGTAGGTTTTGGACTTGCTAAAGCATCAGGCCACCAGCAAAAGAGTTTTCACCTCATCTTCAAATTTTTCTGCTGTAATTTTGAGTGTCATTTTCACATTAAAAGGGGGCACTACTTACGTTTCTGGTATAATTTAGGTGTTTCCCCAGCCCTCACCATGACTTGGTTAAGGCGTGTGAGACAGGAAGATGAAACAGTCTGTTTTTCTTCAGCCTTATTCTGGAGTGCTCAGGTTAAATGATGTATGCAGTTTGTCCAGGTTTTGGGATGTTTCCTGTTGACTTCAGTGTGATTTAGCTGTGGATGACAGTGATCCAGAGCCTCTTAATAACACAGAGATAGGAGAGGGCAGTGCTTGTTCCAGTGCTTCCTTCTCATCCACGTCTTCTCATCATGGGGTGGAGGGAATGAATGAAGTGGCAGGGCTTTTGTTGCTACTGTTTTTTTGGAAATGTGTTCAAAAAACTATTTTGGAAGATGATGGTGAGGTTGTTCCTACTATTTGCACTGCATTGCCAAAACATTGTGATCTTGTATGAGGTAATAGATGTGGTTTGTGGCGATATTAGGAAAACATTGGTTTGTTATGATGATTGCAGAAAAAAATCCCAACTACATGGTAACGTATTTGTAATATTTTATTGAAGTGAAACATGGAAAATACAGCATAGCTTGGAGTCCCCTTGGAGTGATTTCATGTTTCAGGAATGAAGGAGCAATTGTGAAACACTGAAATGGGTGTACATGACATCAGTTAAAGAATAGATTTTGGGCCATTTAAGTATAGTTTAGATTTTTTGTTATTGTTTGTTTCTTTTGGTGCGGGGTTGTTCAGGTTCATTTAGTATCCCTGTTACGTGTTAATTCAGTTGGTAGCAGGATGCACTTTCACATGGCTAATAATCCAAATTAGAATGCTTATTTTTATTTTGTCCTGTGAAATATGGGCAATATTCTGGGAGGATGGGTTGTAAGAGGCTAGAGATGGTGCTGAAGGCAATCTCACCCCTGAGGAGCTGCAGCTGAGCTAATTACCACAGAGTGAGAACAGCCTTGCCCTTAGCAGGTACAGCTGTGACCAATAAAGATGGGTGTTATAAAAGGGTGGGTTAGCTGGTCAGAGGGGCAGGAGTCTGCTGGGAGCTGGGGCTTGCTGTGAGGAGCTGAGTGTGGGAACCACAGAGAGGAGCTTCTGATGGTACAGGTGACACTCCATGGGCTGTGGCTGTCTCACCTGTGACACAATATTACCTGAAAGACAAAAAGATAACTGCTGCTGTTGCAGAGTAAGGAATGGGACGTGTTAACAGCTAACAAGTTACACAGTGTAGTCACTGAAGGATGTCCAAGACAGAGGCAAGAGGACCACAGGCTCATTCCTCTCAACACCTGGTCTGGAGGTAAGGCACGGGGAAAAGTGAACAGGAAGAGATCCATGCTCTCACTGCACACACTCCAGCTGGGCAGGCTGAACTGAGAGGTTTGAACTTAATTTTTTTTGTTGTTTGTTTGTTTTTGTTTCCTCTTTGTTTACGCAACCTGTTTTTTGTTCCTTGCTTGGTTTTAGGCAACAGACATTGCTAAGTATGAAAGCTTTTATGGATTTTTGTTTTAGTTTACTAAGGGTATACAGCTAAAGCAACACATTATGGCCAGGGCACTTGAACATCCTAGGTGTATAAAATTACTGGTTATCCTACTTGGAAAATTTTATATGCCTGCTAGTTGTTGTGAGTATTTTGGTTCTAAAACTCTGCTTCATCTGCATTTGGGGTCTTCTATGGTGTTCAGATAATCAAGTCAGAATTTCTAAGTGTTTAGTTAGGAGTGGTCTGCAAGAGGTGCTCCAGATAGGTGTTACCTGTTTGTATGAGGAATAGGTGCAAAAGAGGTGCATTGGAACAGTCTGTCACTGAACCAGCTACCCAGCACTGTTATTTGCTCTATCTTCCTTTTTTTGTGTGACTTTTTTCATCTTTTTTTATTTTACATTGCAAAACACTAACATATTTATCATTCAGAGAGCTAAAACTTCTACAATATTTTCTTACTGCCTCTTGGTAATGACATGTCTGCTATAAAGCAGAGCAGGATCTACAGCAGAGATGTAATGAATGACCACAGTCAGTGACTGTGATGTGCAATTGATTTCTGTTTTTTGAAAATATACCCTTAATAATTAGTCATTTGGCTGAACGACCCTATTCTTCTTTATATGAGCTGTGTACAGAAAGAGGCATGATACATGTTATTACTCATATAGCTGTGTCAATAATGATACAAGCTATATAGATGGCAGAAATGGACTAGAATAAATAATGGCAGAGAACTGAACTAAAATATTTTCCTTTAGGTAAATAGTGGCACTTTTTGGTGCGTTAAAAAACCACAGTCTCAGAACAATTATATTGAAAAAATCTCTAAATATGTAATAATCTAGTCTGTGGGGTACTTTTTCTGGGTGCCTCCTTTACCACTTTATATAGTGATTTGACCAAATGTGCAGCATTACATTTATTCTGTGAAGAAAGTGATCTTCATGTTCTGTTTGTACAGGAATGTCCTTTTCTAATGTCATAGGTAATACCAGACTAGCAAAGCAGAGCAGTTAGACTGGCAAGGTGTGGGCTTGTAGAAAATCACCACAGATTAATCAAAATTGGGATATTAGTAACTTGTGTTGTTATGTTGACCACAGCCATGGTCTTGCTGGGAGTGGAAGAAGGAATTGACACAGGAGGGAAGCAGGGATGGGGTGGGACTGCTTACCTGGGTGAACTTGTGTGAGAGGCACAGCTACCACCCTAATTCCTGTCCCACTTTTTGAATTTCAAATGGAAGTGACATGATAGTGGGCCCTTGCCTCTTGTTCTTGGATTATTTTTAATTCTTTTGTTTTTTTTTAAGTAGTGGGTCGTTCAGAATTGCTTCATTTTGTTCTGTAACCAGGGTGAAGGGGAAGGTTTGGTTGGCAATTTATAGGTTGGGGAGGGTGCTGCTGGAAGTATATAAGGGTAGCAAAAAAAGAGAGAGAAGGGAAACAAAGATTGTTTTAGTCTTTTTAAGGTGTATGGCTATACAGGTTTTGAGATTCATCACCAGGTGGAAAAAAGGGAGAGACCAAGGGAAATTATCCTGTTTATTTGAGGAAGCCTTCCCTTGACTCTGTAAGCTATCATCATCTCTATGCTGGTTGTCTTTCAGTGTGTAATTAGCCTGGAAGTTAATGTGGGTGGTGGGTGGCATGGCGAAGTATTTTTTCAGGAAAAAATAAATAAGGGAAAAATGGGCTGCTGAGGAGAAGAAGTCTTGTGTAGCTTTGCAGATTTTTGGTTTGGACAGTGCGTGCATGTAACTCCAGAAACCAAAAACGTCCTGGGTGGAGGTCCAGGAGGCTTGACTAGGAGCAGTCTAACTGGAACACGGCCCAGTTGATGATGATGATGATGATGATGATGGTTAACACTTTGTGCTCCTCTTGTGCCCCACGTGCTTTGGCCTCAAGGTGCTTTGCAAACATTAAGGGACGAACTTGCACAATGCTGCTGAAAAGTAGGAATTATTACAGTGCTGGAATTGGAGTACCAAGGGGCAGAGCAGCTCAGCTGTGCTTTTGCCTGCAGAGAGGAGCTCTCACTGTCACCCCCAGTGCAGCAGGAGGCTTGACTAGGTCAGGAGGAAAAGGTGGTTTCTGCAGCCTCTGGAGTGTTTGCAGCTCTCCACTACGTTCAGGTTGGGCTCAGCAGACAAACTTGCAACCTTAGAGGGACAGGAGGCAAAATGGTAATTAATTCATCCCTAATTGGCATAGCAGTAAGTAATTCTGCTTAATCCATTCCTTGCTGTGAGGATGAAGTAAAGCTAAACATTGGAATTGTGGAGAGGACAAGGGGAAGAGGGGGAGTAGACAGTGAAAGATGGACAGAGGCAGACATTTCTTAGGCCACATGGTGAGAAATACCTATAAAAATAAGAGACCTTTCTTATTTTCTTCTCAGATTGCCTCTTGACTTAATTAGGTGAAATGCAAAGAAATAGACAATTAATGTTTGAAAAAATCACTGAATTTTCTCTTCCCCTTCTTGTCTTTCATTCAGTCCATGAGAGTCTCTGGAGTGTGAAATGTGAAGACACCAAATTGGAATTAATTTTGCTTTTTCATTTAACAGATTGTGTTACATTAACACCACACTATTGCCAAGCAGCAAACCTTTCCTTTCCTCAGATGTTAGCTACTAATACAGACTAAGAACTGCTGAAAGAATGGTTATACTGAAATGCTTTATTTAAGTTTCTCCTCCCTTGTGGCTCGAGTGGGCCCTGATTCTGCTAAGATGTATTCACATGAGCAGGCTCTCTGAGTTCTCTTTTATTGCTTCCTGGCAAGTGAGCTGGATTCTATTTCATATAACGTGGCCCAAGTTAGAATTTCAAAGCTCACTCAATCCTCAGAGAGACCTTTGCAAGACTCTCTTCTCCTGTATCTAGACAGGCACTAAACACACCGAGGGCACAATTGAATTAATCAGGACTACTCATGTACAGAAAATCAACCAAGATTCTGTTTAAGAGATGACAACTTTGATATCATATTGTTCATTACCAGCCCAGGAATTGTTACTGCTCGTGTAACTGGATTATTAAATTGTTTACTGATGACAAATCTTGTTTCCAATATTAAGCATACATTGAGAGTCTTGGTGTAGTTCTCCTGAAAAGACTTATCTATAAATCACATCACAGGATTCATTTTCTCTCCCTAAACCATGTTTTACTTGCACTTGTGAGTGTGGGTTTGTTTTTTTTATTTTCAGTCCTTGAAGTTTAACCCAGGATACGACAGGCATTTGTCTGACTCTGTGTATCCAGTGCTCAGGACTGCTCAGTGAGGTGGTGCCATTTGTCATCACCCCTGTCCAGAACAGAAGCACACCTTAATAATTTGGATGGATTCCTTTGTTTTCTTTGCTCAAGATTAAAGGATTTGTAGCTCAAGCTCCTGTAAGAGCAGCAGCTCCATCTCACTGATAAAAATACAAGTCCATTCCCTTCTTTTTTTGCCACATTTGTGTCTCATGTCTCTGTAAGGTTCTAGTCCATTTCAGGCTTCCTGCCCCTTGAACTAGAAATTTCATATATATTATTTAAAAGCTTCTGTGCTGCAACTGTAAACCTGAATTATTTGAATTTGAGAGTATCTGAGCACAGCTGTCTTTAAGGGGTGATTCTGCTTTCAGCCGTGGTGCTGTTGTGTTTTTCCATCTTTATGATGGTAATCCCGTTGCGTTTGGAATCGTCAGGACTCAGTGTGGAGTTGTTGCCAATGGACAGAGTAATGAACCCAGTGAGCAGTCAGTCCTTTAAATGTGAACACAACTCTTTTACTCTGTGTGTGTGTGTCTGTTTCTGAGATGATGTGGTTGCACAGCTATAGAACTAGCCTGCATTTCAGTTTTTACAAAATATGTTGCAGTGCTGCTGGAACTCCATTCTCAAGTGTAAAAGGCTTCAGCTGCTGCTGGGCTGTACCCATGGTGGTGGCATTTCACCTGTTTTAGGGTATTTTTACCTGTAGACCATTTTCAAGCTGCAGTAAACTGATGTGCTTTGTAACCATACAGCCTTTTCTAGATACTATTTCCAGATACTTTGTTTCTAAAAAATTTCATTACCTGCCTATATCTTCCCTCTAATGTTAATTCTTGGCTTCCTTTTAACTATGATATGACAATACACGATGAATTGGTTTTGTCAGACTTGCAGTTTATTGCAGTCCTGTTTGGGATCCTGGCTGTTTTTCAAAGTGTGGTTTGTCAGGTGAGAGGTGTGTGACATCTGTGGCTGCTGCAGGAGAGTTAGCTGTGCCTATCCATTCAAGGGGATTCAAGTGGGAACTGGGAGAATGTCAGATGTTGTACATTGGTCACAGTGTTTCCCAAAACTCTGAAAGTTGTGTTTAGTGTACATACTCAGCCCCTCTGGTGAGCAGTTGTCAGACTATTTGCATCAAGGCTGAACTGGATTTGGACATGCAAACTCTTGTACAAAAAGGTCCTGCTCTGATTCTGTGTGATGTGGACCCGAGGTGGTGAACACTTGGTCTGTTCCAGAGTTCATTCTCACAAACAAAGTCTGGAATGATCTTTTCCCATTTTTACTGTTAGACTGTAGGCATTGACTTGCAGTAGAAGAAAATCCCAAGACTGCAAAGGGAAGGATGAAGTTTGTGTATGTCAGCTTGAGGCTGGCAGTACAAAACAATGCCCTCTTTATTAAGCACAGTTGAATGGGTTTCAATGAATTGTAGCTGCTACTGTACAAGGGGAAGCATAGAATGTAAAATATAACGTTAGTAACAAGTGCTTTCCTTCTGGTGGGTAACTAATTCTTAAGCTGCCTGGAAAATGCAGTGGCTGGACAGAATTCACTTAGCAAGGCAGCCGCCTGCCCTGGAACTTGGCTGGGTTTAATGAGGGCTGATTGCACAGGTGGCAGTGACAACAATGGTGGATTTTCTGAGAAATGCATTATTTTCACAGTGCCACCGAAGGAAGAAACGCTTAGTAGCAGCTGATAATTAATGATCAATTTGGAGATTATCACCAACAATTTACAAAGGTTGACTTTTCCTTTAGAAGTCCCTTTGGATAAACTGGATGGTAAATTACCTGCCTAAGGCTTTTACTTTACTTGTGCTAATAAGATGAAAATGAATATGTTTGAAGAGCTCTGAACTGAACTTTTCAGACTGCCTGATAATCCATACAACTCTTCTTTAAACATCTTAAGTGAGTGAGCAAATAGAGACTATAATAAAATTGAAAACTGTCACGTGAGCGCGTTACCATCCTAAGTAATGGGGCATGACAAATAAGAGGCACTGCTGTAGAGTTCATATTTTCATTTTATGGCATGCATTAAATATTTGATCATCAGCCAGCAGAGAGGAACAATTGGGCTAAGAGTATCATTTGCAAATAGATGGGTGAGATTTAGATTGTCACAGAGCACAGGATGGAGAACTTCTAGACCTTAGTCCGTGCTTCAGTAGTTCCTCTGTGCTTTGTGGTGTGCAGACCACCTAAGATCCCCTTCTGTGTATCCTCAGACTGGGAAAAGGAGTTAGTAATCTGTATTTATTCAGAGGGGATAATAATCCTTATTTACTTCACAGGTGAAGGGATATGTGAAGAGTAATTAGTATTTTAAGTGCTTTTAAGGCTGATGAAAAGGGTAGTGCAAGAACAGAATGCTTGCTAGTAAACTGTGTACAAGGGAGAGGAGTAGGCTGAGGTTTAGAGGTGCTTGGAGACATAGGTGGGCTCCCAGTTAGATTTTCAGAAGTCTGTGGGTATCTTAATACTGGAAGCATGTTTGAAATGCTCTTAGCAGCAGGGCAGACTATGGTTTTGGCACTTTAATATCTTTTAAAATCTGGCCTGTGCTTTGTATTCGTATCATGTGGGGTGGGAAGGAGGTAGAGCAAAGTCAGCAGCCAGGGGTGTAAAGGCTTGGTAACAGCTGCACTTGCTGATCATCCCCTGTAAACAAGCATGAAGGGAATAGAGGAGAGAGGCAAAAATCTGCACATCTGATGAGCTCTGTTACAAGGGAGGGGTTTACAGACTGCCAAAAATGCCAGCCAGTGAAACTGGACACTACTGAAAAGGATGCAGTGACATTCTCCTGCTAAATGCTGGGTTTAGGGGTTTTTTGTTTATTTAGGGGGTTTGGGGGGCTTGTTTTTATTTTATTTTATTTTGTGGTTGGTTGGTTAGGGTTTTTTGGGGCATGGTTTTTTGTTTGGTTTTGTTGTTGTTGTTGTTTTTTGTTTTTATGTTTGTTGGGGTTGTTTTCTTGGGTTGTATTGTTTCAATTATCACTGCCCAGAAAAGAAGGTTGAATAGATTTTGATGTAAATGTAGTCATTGGGTTAAAAACCCCCTTTATTACGGTCTGTTGGCAGGACTCCTTGTAGGAGCTTCCTTAAGAGTTGGACTCCATGAACCTTGTGGGTCCCTTCCCACTCAGAATATTCTGTGATTCTGTGAAACTTAGTTTTGCAGTTGCAAAAATGCAGCAGCTGATGAGAGCAGTTAATTTTTGTCATCACTTAAGCGTCAGTGCACACAAACCCAGTGGGTAAATTAATGATACAAGTAAGTAATGCAAACAGTGATCACCAACAGAATGTTTCCTTTTAAACAAGGAAAATCTGAGCTTGCAGGGCATTTTCTAAAGGCAGTTAAACATTCTTATCTCACAGGTAAAAGTAGGAAAACTGGGAGCCAGAAAGGTTCAATAAATTATGGGGATGACACTGGATGTTGCTGTCTTTGAATTGTTAATGTTGAGTCCTGGTTTCATAGTCCATCCTGGGGCAGAGAAGGCATTCAGGAGTAATCAATCTGGTCATAGTTTCAGTGTTTGTGCTTCTGTGGCAATCATCAATGCCAAAGGCCGTTGCTGTACTTCAGAAATAAATTTCTCTGATGTATTGCAGTCAATCCTTTCTCCTAGGTTTCACTCAACAGCTCTTGAACTTGCCAGGTGACCACTTACCCAAATCAAAAGCTATTTACTACCTTTTTCAAATAAAGAACAGGACAGTGGACCTTTTCTGTTGTACTTTATATCCAGTTGTGGCTGTTAACCTTGAAAACATAATTTATCACTAGCCTGTGATACAGGGGTGTTTGTTAATATACAGTGCTAATGAATCCATGATTTTTCTCCATGCCCTCGTTTATTGTGACTGTAATTATTCCTGATCAATTGCTTTGGCTGCAGCAGGTATGCCAGGGAGTGGCTAGGCATCTTCCAGTAAAGAAGTTTTCTTTCTAGTGTTGCCTTCAGATACATCAGAATGCTTTCTGTTGCCCATGGACTGCATTTTTACATGCCTGAGTTGTTCTCACTGCCAAATCCATGTAGCTCATGTAGGAAAAACAAAAAGTGATAGAGGTGTGGGGAGTGTAGAAGGACCAGAAAAAAGTGGGAAGTAAGGAAGTTTGTTGCTCATTTTTGGTTAAGAATTAAGTTAATTTTCTGAGATGCTCAGCACCCACACCTCTTCTGCCTGAAGGAATCCAAAAGTCCTCCTGCTCCCGAGGGCCAGTGGTGTCTCTGGAATGCCTCATTTCCCATGCACTGGTCATTTTCCTCATGAGACTTGTGACATACGTTTTAGAGCTGAACATCTGGATTCAGATTCACTTACAATTAAGTGTATCCCCAGCAGGGAGAGGGTTTTTGATAGAAGAAGTCTTTTCAAGAAAGCTATTATACCACTTGTTATGGCAATAGCAGCCAGGTTTACTTTACTGGAATGTGTATTTATTTTCTTCAGAAGACTGTTGCTGTCATCTGAAGTTGGACTTCCATGGCAAAATGTGCCTTGGACTGCTAAATTGTTCTGATACATCTCAGTAGAAGCAGTTGTAGGCAAGAGCATTTGAATGGTGATTTTTAAGTGTGTCTGAAGGCAGTGTGTGCAGAGTGTGATGCAGGGGAAGAGTCAAATGTTTATTTGGAGATGTGTTTGAATGAATCTTCCTACATGAATTTGCCAGTGTTAAGAAAGAGGGGCTCTGCCCCTTTTAGATCACAAAGGCCTCTCAGTGGGGGATGGTTTTGGTAATGGAAAAAACAAAAAAGGTTCCAGTATGTGGTGGAGGAGGTAAAATAAACAAACACATGGGATGATTGCTTCTCTCCATCAAGGCTCCTTTATCCTTGCAGGCTCAGTCAGTGGTCAGCATGCTAGCCAGCCCTCCCTGTTTGATGCAGCCCTGAGCTGGGCCTGTGGCAGGGTTGGTTTGTACAGCTGGGCTCTGTGGAGCTCCCTGGGCACGCTGCTGGCCGGGGCGTGGAGGTGGCAGAGCACCTCTGGAAGGGGAGCAGCATCCTCCCAGTCCCCTTGCAGGGGATGGTGAGGGTAAGGATAATAAGGATCTTCCTTCCAGGGTTTTCCTCCTCTCCACCCCACTCCACAGCTTCCAAAGCTTTTTTATAGCAAAAAATCCACCACGTTTTGCAGTGGTGCTGCTGTGCCTGCCACTGCAGCCTTTCTAAAGGAATATTTGAGGCACCTTATGATTCTTAGGTTCAGAATGGTCTCCCATTTTCCTATTTGTTGATTTGTTTTTACCTTGCATGCCAATATGCATTTGTTTGTGCAAGGATAAACGTGCATTACATGACTAAGAGCTGTATTTTCCTTACCTAGCAGCTCCAGCAGTGTCTAGAGTTAGTTTGTTAAGCTGGGTAATTATCTGCTGGTTATGATTGTTTTTTTCTCTTGCAGTTTTACAGGTATATCTTAGAATCAAACAAAGCAAAAAATCAGCTTTTAGGCAGCTGAAGTTAATCCATTTACCTACACGAGGAAGAGAGTTAGCATGTGCAAGCAACTTCTGAAGTGTCCAGTAGTGCTGGAAATGAAACATGGATGCTCAGAAATCAGGAAATTACAGATGTGAGAGGGGCTTGTACAGCACTACTGCGAGTGAACAGATGTGTGGTTGCACCACCCATTTTTTTTTAATGCAGAGTTTTAATTCTGACGTTTTTCTGAATGAAAACTGGGAAAAGAGTACAACAGTCATAAGATATAACTGAAGCAGACTTGACAGTACAGTGTGCAGAGTTAGTGAGGCAGGAGCCCTCACATCCTACCATAAATTTTTCCTCTTCTGTCCCTCATTTGTTGGGCCAGAGATGGCATGACTGTGGATTCTCTGAAGTAGGAGATAGGAATCCAAACCCGCCTGAACACATGGGAAAAAAAGTTCATTTTCCCTCTTGGAATATCAGAACGTCTGAGTAAAATTATTTTTATTTAAACAATTTTTGTTTTACTCTATTGGTGTTTCAGAGTAATTTTCTGAGGCAGCAATTTTCACTAGTTTCTGAAAAGCAACATCTGGGCTTTGGAACAATCTCTTTTCAGCTTTGAAAATCCTACCTCAAATTGCTTATACGTTATAAATGTTCAGATTTTTTTGTGGTCTTTTTTTAGCATAATGGAAAGGCAATAACGTATTTATTCCCTGTGATTTTATCTTCAAGTTCAGTTTGATTTTTCTTTCTTGGGGTCTCCAGGATTATTTGTTCCTGGGCCAAGAATGCACCTGCCATGTGCAAACCCTCCAAAAAGGGAGGAGCATGCACGTGGATGTGAAAAAAAAGAATAATAAAAGTTCTGGGCAGCTGGAATTAACCTGTTGGAAAGAAAATGTTTACATCCATTAGAGACATTGCTCTGCCTAAGTATATTTTTTCATACCCCCCTCACCACACACACAGTAGCAAAACTGATTTCCCTGTGTCTGTAGTTCTTAAAGGTGCACTGAGGCCTCAGTTCTGCTCCTGCTAAACTTATTTTCAGGCCCAATATTTCAGTGGTGCAAGTTCGTGCTATCAGTGGTTATCTGCTTTACTGGCATGATCAGTTTTGCCAAGAAACATACAGGCCACCTGTGGATGGATGTGTTCATGTGTGCTTTTGGGTTTTTGCATTTTTTTCTTGCAAAGTGATAGACGTGGTGCAAATGTGGATGCAAGGGATGGTTGGGGCAGGAGTTGTGTGCTAAGGTAGAGTGGTACTGCAAATTCAGCTGTGTAACCACCAGTGAGTACCTTGAAAATTATTTCATAAGTGCAATTATATGTAGATTTACAGGAAGGAAACACACATGCAATATAAAGTTATTATTCTGAATTTAACAGTAGGGAAACAGTGAAGTGGGAAAAAAAAAATTCTAAAAATTTCTGGTTTGTTTGTGATCACATACAAACTCTGCAGAGGAAATGTTGCTTAGAAAATACTTAAAATACCATGTGTTGAGTTTTAAATTTAAATAGAGACAGGGGAAAGGAGAGGGGGGTTGAAGCTCAGTGGCTGTTTGTTTGGCACTCACATCAGACAGTGGCATGATGGAAGAGTGGGAAAAGCTGTGTCATATTCTACCCAGATCTCAGTCAAAATAATGGCTCCTCACACTGAGATCTGGGCGTCTTTTGGGAGAGAATTCTTATTATTAATGTTGATTCTACTGAAAGCAAGTGATCATTTAGCAATGCTTGAAGAAAAATTTGTGTCAGCTTGATTAGACAAATACTGCGAATGACCAAGAATAAGCTCCCAAAAGTGCAAGAGTTTTAATATTTACTAACTTGCCAAAACGAGCCCATGCTTCCTCAAATTTCTTTGTAATAAGTCGGTCGTAGTTGTCATAATTTTAAAGCTGTTTCAACTCCTTGCCTTCATTTCTCTCAGTAGAAATTGGGTGATGCATGGATTCCCTGTGCAGCACAGCTCTCCCACTCAGTGTCTGCAGAAGGACTGATGACTTCTCTGTCATTTTCAGGTGTTAGCTTCTGCAGTGAAATCTCAAGGCTTGGAATTTCTAATTATTTGACTAGATCCTCTTTGTAGTTCGGCAGGCAGAAGAGTGATGAGTACCTAGTGTCACAGTGACTGAGACAGTGCTTTTAGCAGCGAGCAGTTCCTAAAACTTTACGTGAAAATAAAAGCGAAACTCTGCTCTTTTTGCGGTGGCATGATGGCAAATTTTAAATAATAATAAAAAGTATAATAAATAATAAAAAAGCAAGACGTATGAGGAGCTGAAGAGTCGGGGGAGGTACATTTCTGAAAGGTTGGGGGGCGGAAGGAAAGGAAGCCAGAGTTAATTTGAGGATGCACTGGAAAATAAATGAGCTTGTGGATTTAATTCAAAATCATCCAAGCAGAGTCTTTTGCATGAAAGAAGCCAGTGATCAGGCTCAGTTTGCTCGAAACATCAACAGTGGCTGCGTCCTGCTGTTTCAGAGTTTGTGCTGATAGAGGCTGATGGTCTCTGACACCGCGCCGGCGCCGTCACCGTGCCGCCACTGCGCGCCTCCTCTGGTCCGCGCGCCTCAGAACTCCCGGGTTTCCAAGTCTGACCTCTTAGGAACGTGCTGTTCAGAAACTGAACCCTCGTCCTTTTAGTTCCTGCTCTGTACATGGCTTACTGGATTTTTGGCTCTCCTGGCTGATACACAGATGAGTGAAAAACAAAAGGCTGGTGGAGTTGACAGGTACCGAACAAAAACGATGAGAATCCAGCTTTTCATGCTGAAGCTGATTTTGAACGTGTGTCTCTGGGTGAATTGCTAAGTGTTCCTGCTTAGCACACACCAGTAAGATCCAAGGTCTGTGAGAGATCTGTGAAAGAATTAGATAATATTCATTACAGTAATGGAATATAGTAGATAAGAGTACATTCATTACCTTCCAAATTCTGTTTTGGTTGAAGGCTGGTTTGTTTCAGACTACAGAATTCCACTAAGGACTTGGTCATGCACAGTCTTTCCCAGTTACGTGCCTCAAAAAGTCCCTGAAAAACTTTGTGTAGCACGTGTTGGGAATGTTCAGCACGAACTTATTTTGACAATGGAGTTTTACTAGCCTTGATTTTCCAGTGGATTTTTTGTGTGTAAATTCCTTGCAAGTGCAAGAAAACGGAGATGATAAAATTTCAGTTGATGGCATAGAATTTTTAGAAAGTGGTTTGGTGGGGTTTTTTTTTTTCATTTTTCTAATAAAAAAGGGTTTAGTTAACATCTTCTTGAAGGACACTTATAACAACTTGATTATTTGAGAGTTTCAAATCTAGTCAAATTGAAACCACTTATTTACTACTGGAACTTGGAGCAGTAGCTTTTCTCAAAAAAGTTTCCACAGTATGTGGAATATCAGGTTTATGAGCCGGGCTGCTGATATTACACTGCACTTTAAAATGGATGGGGGATAACATATTCCCTTCCCATTTTATATTCAGAGTCCTCTAAACTGGAGGACTATCAAAAATTGTTCAAGTTACCCATACAGAGAGGAAATCTGGAAAGCCAAAGGGAGAAGGTGGGCAGGGTGAAATGGAAATTATGGGGTGCCCCTAACCGTAGGATTACTTGTGGGGCTCTAGTAATAGACAACTGCACAGAAATATTACTCAGGTTATGCTGCAGTCATCTTGGTTTGTGTTAACAAAGCTGACTTGTTCACCAAAACCGCTTTTGAACAGCACAACTTACTCGTAGCATAGGTGTATTTTAAAAGGTAACTGATTGATATGATCCTAGAAAGTAATAATTAACAGATTATTCCACCTCAGTGTGAGTGACAGATGAGAGCACGTTTCATGCACAGTTTTTACTGATTAGCAGATTATAGAGTTTGCTTCTTTTTCCTTTCTTTTTTTCTTTTAAATTGTAGAATTACTTCAGTGAAGAATTCCAAACCAGGCTGTAAATGACTCAAAGATATTGCCAAATGAAGTCTGTTTTTAGTGGTATGTGTAGAAACAAGTCAGGCTTGCAGTTCCCAGTGGGACAGTATGTGGGAGTCTGCCACCCTTAGTCATGTTGAGTAATACCTTATTACACAAGTAATCTTGTCAAAATGAATAGAGTTGGTTTTTTTAAAGGTACTAGTTATTCAGTGTACATAAATAATGAATTACTTTGGGGCCAAGACAGAATGGAAACCGTTGTTAGTGTTAACTGGCACCTCTTGCCAGGGCTGTGTGTAAGGAGAGATCATAGCTTCAGTAAACCTGGGAAGAAGAACAGTTTTATTAGCATTAAATGTGGCCAGGGACGAGGCAGATGCACTGCTGGCGTTTTGTAGAAGCTTGTGATTATGCATCTGTACGTGTGTGCGTACGCTTATACATTAGGTGTACGTAGCAGTGCTGCTGTCTGTAATCATAATTATTTCCTGCGGAAAGGCAGTGTGCAGCTTTCCAACAAGGACTGTAATTAGAGGTAAATATCCCTGCAGAGAGTCAGATTGAATCCCATTGAAGTTTTTGGCCTGGTTTAGCACTTACTGTTTGATTTGGACTCGGGCCGTGCTCGGGAGCAGGTCCCCGGTGCTGCTGATGCTGGGCTGGGGCTGCACCCGCCTGCGGATCTGCTCGTCCCGTGCTCCTCTGCTGCCCTGCGTGGCAGCCAGGGCCGAGTGCTTTGTCTCTGACCACGGGCAGGGTCTGCAGCTGCCCGAGGAGCTCGAGAGGAGAACGCTCTCGTGCCGCTGCAGAAGCTGGCTGCGCGACTCCAGCCAGGCGCTGTCACGCCTGGCTGTGGTGAGAAAACAGCAGTGCCTCTCTTGATAAGGGGGAAAAGCAACTCTTGCACAGTCAGAGTTTTGACATACAGTTTAAATCATCTTTCTGCATCCTGTGGACTTGGAGCTGTCAAAGAGGCACAGCCTCTGTTTGAATGGAAAAGCTTTTTGTTTCTTTAAAAAGTGTACCAGCTATAATTATCCATAACTTTGCAGGCCTGTTTTAATGCTGTTTTATAATTACAGGTCTTAATGCTAGATTATACCAAGTCATTTATAAATAGTCAGAACAGAGGGACTCGGGGAGTTGTTAACCTGTGGATTGCTGTGGGTTGTGGTGGCTGACGGGATTTTGCCTGTGTGTGGATGGGCTGAGCTGTGGAATGATTGATGAATCCCTTAATTAACTCCCAACCAGTTAAGATTTATGGCCTCATATCTTTTTCTCCTGACACATCTGTGTTTGACACTTTTGAAGACATGGATAAGCCCCTTCTCCAAAAGCTTTTGTAGGTATCTGAAATGTTTCTGAGGTATTTTGCTTAATGTAACAAGATTAGAGTTTTATGACACAAAATTTATTAAATTTTATGGCACGAACAATGGAATTGGAAGGGATGCAGGTTGTGTGCTAGAGGGCACTATCTCCTTGAGTACTGAATACCACTTCAGATTTATTTTGGGAGTACAATCATGGATGAAATGAACCGAAACCAATGAACAAATGGAGATGTGGTGGGGGGACACTTAAGTGAAGTTCTGTTAAAAATAGTAATAATAAAACAAAATATAGCTGTGGAAAGATCATGGAAAGATCACTTTTGTGAGACACTGAATTCAAGGGAAAAAATAAGCAAGAAGCATAGTCATATTCAGCAGCCTGAAATTCTTTGGATGGAGCCAATATGTGTAGGAAACAATTCATGTGGATGTAGTGTAGCTCTTACTTGCTCCAGTGGGAAAATCCAGCCCTGCTGAAGTCAATGTAAAAACTCTGAGATCAATAGACACAGGGTATCAGTTTAAGCCCACAAAGACTCTGTTACAGATTGAAGGGCAGTAAAGAAATATTTGGAGAAACTGTTGTAATATGAATCACATGAAATATTTGTTGGATAAGTGTGAGTTAGAACAATGAGGTTTTTACTTCCCTGAAAAAACATTCTTGCTACCAGGAAAAGCATTTATTTAATGAAAATTTAACAAAAAGCATGTTTGGGTTTTTAAACTGCAGTTTCTGCATATTAAAAAGCCTTTCTGAAAACAGGTCTCTTTACAGGGAATGGTATCAAATTTGAATTCATCACCAGAACTTCAGTTCTATCCAAACCACTGATAAAATCGAATATAGAGATACATTTCATAATTCTGGTGTGTCTGTGGAATGTCCTGGGTATTGCCTGTGTTCCAGTGCATCAGAACTTTGCAGATTTAGGTTCTCTAAAAAAGTACCACCTACCTATTTTTACAGTAGAAGTGATTAATGACATTTGAAAATGCAATTTTTCTTGTAACAATTAGGTTGCAACAGATTTCATCTGCAGTGACACTCTTTTATGTTTGGAATCTGGTGCACTGTATTGCTACTTTTCTGAGGTACATCTTAGGGGTTTGGGGTTTTTTTAATCCTATCCATAAATTGATGTTTCCTGTTCCGTTGGAAATCTTCTTTCAGAGTGATATAATTGAAAACTGTTCCCAGTTTAAATTTGAGGGAAAGATCTTGAAGTCCTGTGAGCTGTAAACTGTTGTGTTATCACTGAGGGCAGATCCAGGATGTTTGTTAAGATGGGATAATTCCAGTACTTCATCAGATCTAGATCTGTTTAAAAGAGCTCAGTTTCAGATCATGCTGCTGCTCAGAATTCAGCTGTTTCCCTTTCCTTACTGTCTGTGGTGGGAACTCTGCTTGCATCTGAGATATGGAATCTCTTAAGACCTGGTATTAGATCAGTAGGACAAACAAGATACATGAAAGGAGGAGTATTGGAGGATGCATGATGTGGGGGCATATCAAACTTGGGAAATGGACCAGTCGAGCTGTGGGAATAATCAAATGCATTTAGAGATGACTTTTTCTTGTCTCATGTTTTCTACTTGGGAACCTCCCAGAGATTTGATCCTTTGCTACTATAGACTTTGATAGTTACTGTCCTTTTGGAAGACATTTCCAAAAGTAGATATGGATCCAGTTATTTATGTATTTAAATCTTCTGTTTTCTTGTGGAAATTTCCTAGATGTTCACACAGAGTAAGAGATTTCTGTGGAACTGATTTTTGTCAGGGTGGCTACGGACAGAGCTGCCTGAAAACAAATTGCATTTGATGTCTGAGCTGTCCAGGTTTGTGTATCCATTTCCTTGAGTGACCTTGGAAGACTAACACAGATTAAAGCCTCAATTTACTGCCTTAGCCATTCTGGTAATTTGTTAGTCTTCTAGGGTGGTGATGGGCACGTGGCTCGTAATTTAAACTGTTTTAGATGTTTCAGAGACAAAGGGAAAAGTTTCTTCTACCCTTTCTACTGTCACTTTAGTTTGGTTTACAGCCCAACCTATAGGTTTTCATTTTAGATCAAAAGCAAAATAATTTGTTATTGGAAGTGCGTGGAGGTGGACACCTCTATTATCTTCCTTGTCTGTTTATATAAATTCCCTGCAGAAAATGGTTTCATCCCTGTTGGGAGCAGTGACAAGCAGAAGATGATGATCTGAAACTCTATATTCACATATAAAGTTAACAGAAGAGCTTTATTTCAGCGTGATGTTCAAACTTTCCTTGTGAAGCAATGTGACAGAATCTGTGTTATTCTAGGTTAACAGCAGTAGGAGTTCTTGACACAGTTTGAGTATATAAGATATAATCCAAATCATCAATACAAAGCAAGGCATCCTCTCTCTCTGTAATTTGTTGTCAGAGTGAATTGCCGTGGAGACTTTTGTGCATGGTTTACAATATTTTCAGTGGTTTTATCAAATATAAATGGTCTAAAGTATAGAAAATTACCGTGGAGTAATTGAGTAATGATCTTGTGTCCCTCCCTTTTTGTTTGCCAAAACTGAGACAACTGCCTAGTGCTGGTTTTCAGAGAGATTTTGTAAATACTCAGGCTTCTATTAAAGTGGTGTTAAAATGAGTAACCAAAAAACTTAAATGCGATAGCAAATGTCGATCTCGGTGCGGTACAATGCAAAATATGAATAATTCACATTAACTTTAGAGGGGAGTTGTATGGCTTCTGCAGAAGAGTTGGAGATCTGTCACATCAAACGTAGCTGTAAAATGCTGAATTCAGTGGGCTAGTAGAAAACTGCCAGTAAGAGTCTATCTGGTGATCTCTGTCTTTGTACATATGCTTTGCTGCAGACACGTAGGTGGGAAAGCCTAGAAGACAGAATTCAGGTAGGATGTATGAAGTGTTAGTCTGTTGGACTAAGTCAAACATTAATAGAAAATACAGATTGGTTCTCTAGGCACTGGCAATAGGTGGTGTTCAGAACAGGCAATGTGCAGCTGCATGTAGGTTCTGTTAGGGATTTTTTTTGTCTGAGTTTTTGCTGTTGGTTTTTCTGTTTTTGTCTGCTTTTTTTCCTTTTTTTTTTTTAATATAATCTAACTTGGCTCAGGAGGCAAGGCTCAAAATGAGATCATTAGAAACAAAATAAGTCTTAACAAAGGGCTGTTTAAAGTCACTGTTTGTTTTCAGACCCAGTTGACTGCTGCTAAGAACCATTCCGTGCTCAATATGCCAAATCCTATGGACATGCTCCACCTCACAGCAGCCCCACACACGGTTCAAGAGGCTGCTGGGCTTTTGAAATGCACTCCTTTAACTGCGGAGTGGAGAATAAAAATGGGGTAATTAGAATCATAAATACGAGATTTTTGAGGAGGAGCAATATTACTTCAGCCCCTTTTTTTAAATTTTGCGTACAAATAGTCTTTAGTTTCCTCGTTTATAACTTTTTTTTTCTTCTGTGACACATTTCCCTGTTTTTCATTTCTTCTTTTGGCTGTGTCTGGAGGATTTCTCCTCATTGCACTCCTTGCAGATGCCCCTGGTTAGCACAGGGTCTGTCTGTTATGCCATCCGTGGACACACCCTGATTTTCCTGAACAATGTTGCTGTAATTAATCCCAGAATTTGTCTGTATTTTAAGACCTCACTGTACCCCCCCTCTATTCTGGAGACCAAGCTGGAAGCATTCTGGGTTCTGTAAGATTTGCAGTAGTGCTTGGCTTGAATGACACTTGAATTTGCTCATGATGTAAGTTTCTCTCAGTGTTTCTAGAAGTTGAAGATAAACATGTCCTATCAGACCAGTGTTACCAGACATGATCAAAAACTTCACAGTGTAGGCCTGAATTTCAAGTCCATATTTCTGTGTGGTTTTTACAATGTGTGCTCTATGTATCTTCCTTGTGCATCCTTTTTTATGTAGTTATGTATATAAATTACATTTTCATGGGTTTTTTTTTTTCTGATCTAGCTATAGATAGGAAGAATTTGATATATAGATAGAAAGATTTGACAGCAGATCTTCATTCAGTCATTATGCCCTGACTTTATGATGTCAAAAATCTTAGATTATTAATGTCCAAATGTTTAATTGCTTAACTATACCAGAACTGCAAACCTGGAAAGATCCTTGCAACATGACTGTAACACTCAGTTGCTCACATGGGTGAAATTTGGTAAACACAGACGTTTTGGCTTGCTAGCAAGTTCTTTTATTGCATTGTATTTTATTTTACTTTATTTTTTTATCAGTTGTGGCCGATAATGACATGCAGATGATTATTCCTTAAAAGCCAAGTTGACAATAGCTGCTTTCGGGAGACATTCTATCTTCATAGAGTCCCTTGCAAATGCAAAACTAGATGGGTGTTTTTTTAAAGGAATTGCATTTCATTATGCAGTCTTAGGTGAATTTTCATGTTTAAGAAGCCAGAATACAAGAGAGTGCTATATTAGTGTATTATTCTCACAACAAACAAGCCACTGTTCTGTTGCTACCTGCTTGGCCATTGTTCCCAATTGTGTATGCTTTGCAGTGGTATTTGGATGGTTTCCTGCTCTCTGCCAGCACAAAAAAGGCATTTCTGTTACAATGGCCCCTAACCACACAATGACGGCATTAAGGATTTATTTGGAGGTTTCATTATTTTCTCCTCTTTTGTTCCTTCCAGGATGTCTTCCAAGCGACCAGCCTCTCCGTATGGGGAAGCAGATGGAGAGGTAGCCATGGTGACAAGCAGACAGAAAGTGGGAGAAGAGGAGAGTGACGGGCTCCCAGCCTTTCACCTTCCCTTGCATGTGAGTTTTCCCAACAAGCCTCACTCTGAGGAATTTCAGCCAGTTTCTCTGCTGACGCAGGAGAACTGTGGCCATAGGACTCCCACTTCTCAGCACAACACAATGGTAGGTTTGCTTGTGGTCTATTGTGCTTACATCCATCCTTTCAATCCTGCCTCTGCAGTAGTTTGGCACCCAGAGCTGTACTTGATGGAGTGTGCAGTGCACAGCTACACGCCACAGCAGAGTGTGAGCTCTGACCTGGCTGGGCTGCCTCTGCCCTCCCTACAATGCTAAATCACTGCAGTGCACACTCTGTCCTCACCTCTGCCTGATGGCATTTAGGGTGCTAAAATTTGTTAGCTGCACTGATGCGAGTTGGAAGTGTATGTGTTCAGCAAACAGCAAATGGGTTTGGAACACTCCAAGTGAGAGTCACGTTTGGCATGGTGTCTGAAACATCACCCTAATGCCAAGTTTGTGCAACAGAAAAGCATGGAAGTCTGTATAAAGGGTAAAAAAAAAAGAGAAACTGAATTTTGATGACTTAAAAACTTGTATCTGATGTGCAACTCACGTCACAGATACCTACAATGAAATTTACTGTGCTTATGAAATTAAATCAACGTACCACTGTTTGACTTGTGAATTTCCACTCTAGGACTGACGCTGAGCACTTGATTCTTTACGTGCAGCAGTGCAGGGCAAGTGCAGAACTGGCTGTGTCCTGGAGAAGACAAAGCAATGCCATGTGCCTTGCTAGTGCTGTAGTGTCACTCTCAGGTGTTTGGGCCCTTCCCACGGAGTACTGATACAGTTTTAGAAAGGTTGAAAAGTGCAAGGAAAGGCCTTGGACCCCGGGGCTGAGGCACTGGGACGAGGCTCTGTTGTGAACGCGCTTGCACGGCTCTTGCCTATTTACAAACTGGCTGTAACTTCTCTGTTAGTCCCCCCACTTTGACAAGGGCACTGGTAATTTCTCTAGAAGTGAAGATAATAAGTGGACCTGCATATCTGAAGGCTTTTAAAAAGGCATTGCAAAATAGGTGATAGTGTATTCTCATAAAAGCCTGCAAGAGCTCCACATTGGTATTTAAGCCCTTACAGCTCATTATGCATATGTAACAAGCCCTAAGTAAAAAGCCTTAGGGATTATTATTTCTCATAGGACCAAGTCACTGGATATTCACTGAAGCTGCTCTCCTAGACAGAATAACTCATTGATCCTGATCCATTTTCCTTCCCTTTTTGGGCTAATGCTTAAGCTCAGACAGTGGTTTGGAATACGTAATTTTAGTTTGTGTTATTGCAACTTTCCATAAAGAAAGAACATCGTTGGATAAATTACTCATGGGCAGACGATGTCATTATCTTTTTCGAGCTTGATTATTTCTCATCCTTTATCTTATGTTTTGTGGAGATGAAATTCATTAATAGAACAGTTGCAGCCAGTGGGATGTTAGGGTATGTAACTAATGTATGGGCTTTGGTATACTGTGGCCTATTTTAAGAGAGTGTTTTGAAGGTAAGGAATTGGTTCTGACAGCGTTTAAGTCAATAGATAAACTTGTGGTGGCACCAGTAGTGTAGAATCAGACCCTAGTGAAATAAAAACATTGTTTTCTAAGGAGCCCAGCAGGAGTATTTCAGCTACACCTCACTGAAACATTTAACTGCTCTTTAACTGATTTTAACTGACTGCTTTGTTCATTTATAGTTTTTAGGAGCAAGAGGTTTAGCTGATCATCTAGTCTAACTTCCTGCTATGAAGGCTGTATTTAATGTGATGTCAAAACAGAGCTTTCTGTCTTTTTACAGTACAAGATACTGAATCGTGGGGTGTTTTAGACAGTTCTGCTCCAGCAGTGACACTCTGCAGGCTTACCTGAGGCAGTGTTTGGGGGGTTGTAAGGGACTAGTATTGTCTTCATACATATTTAAGAATATTGCCAGTCTGGATGAATGTAACGTTTTGGTAATATCTCTCTTTAGTCAGGACTGTGTTTTAAAAACCATCACTCAGGTAGTTCAGAAAGGATATAGCCTATGTGTCTCCAGAAGGAAGGAAGTGATCAGTCTAAATGAGTAAAATAGACATAATCACTCCCTCTGCTGTTGTGGTATGTCCCTATCAGAAGGAAATCAGTGGATAACATTTAGATGACTTCACTTCGTGTGCTTAGCAGTGACAAAAGTCATTCCCAAAGGGCATTCACTTTGTAACACTGCAGAGGACATTTTTATGCTGTTTGAGTTGACATTGTGTTGTTTCATGGTCTCTGGGCAGCAGATCCAGGTGTCTGCAGGTGTGCACACAGCACCACGGAGTGTGGTCTGATGCAGTTTTATTGGTGAACTCCAGGAGCTTCACACTTCCCAGCTTACACTTTTGAAAATTTACCCCCTTGCCCTTCACCAGCTTTTAACAACTGCCACCTTAGTGAGACAGCTCAAAATTCTGGGTAGGTTTTTATAAGAGGAGGGCAAAATTCCTGTAAGGACATCTTCAAACCTAATCAAAATTGGCAAGAATCTGCAAGGCCCATCTTCCCATCAAAGTGAACAGGATATTTCTGAGGGTGTTGGAGTGCAGCCAGAGAAAGGTCAGTGCAGTGGGCACTGGCTGGAATGGAGGACCCCAGTGAACATCAGGAAATGCTTTCTTGTGGGAGGGTGACTGAGCACAGGAGCAGGTTGCCTAGGGAGGCTGTGGAGTCTCCCTCCTTAGAGATACTCAGAAGTCACCTGGACGTGGTCCTGGCTGGCTCTGTGGCCCTGCTTGAGCAGGGGGACTGGGCCAGGTCCCCTCTGGAGATCCCTACCAGCCTCAACCAAGGCAGGGGTGACTATCAAACTGTCTTCCTCTTGACAGAAGAAACTAGATTCTTATTGTAAGTGGGAGAACTCTTCTCCTGATAAGAAAAGAAACAATAATTTATCAGACTTAAAGCACCTGCTCAGTAGGAAATAAAAGACAAATGCTTTGACCTAGAATATATTTGAGAGTCCCCCTAGGACGTTCATAGCAGGCCATAAGCTTTGCAGGGAGACACTTGAGGATTACAGTATCAGTCAATAGCTCTTTTGAAGACACCTATTAAGGCTACAGTATTTGGATAGCACAGATAGTTGTTAGCTCATCTAAGTTACAAAGGTTTGTTTTACTTGTTTCTATTTGCCTGCCTTTATGTTCTATTTGTCTGCTTTTGCAACTCTCAAGACCACTGATCTCACCAATGGTGTCTGTGTGCTAAATTCTGAAAATGAGAAATGTCAAGGCTAAAAGTACTGATTAAAGTATACCACAGGCATCGTGTGTTTAAATCAGACCATTCTTTTTAACTATAGAATATCAGTGAAATGCTGGATGGGATTAAAAAAAAAAAAGTAGTACTGAACAAAAGGTCAAACTGGTAAGCTATAATTTTACCACTCCCTAGTTGTTCCAAACTGATGGCTGTGACTATGCTGGTAGCCCACATTTGCCCTGCACTTTCAGTGAGATTTAAAATTAATTTTCAATAGTGCTTTAAATGGACAGGAAATATTATGGTGCACTGTTCAGTAGCTTTGTTGCTTCCCACTGAAAGAAGTTGTGTTTGTGTGGTGAATGAAGTTACTCCTGTGTAACTCAGGAATAGTATTAAGAATGGCAGTACTACTGGTCAGAGAGCTTACCAACACATTGCTTCGTGCTTTTCCTCCACTTGGCCAAAATAAAAGGTTGTTTAATGCTTCATTTGAGTTCTCTTATCACATCCATCCTGGCCTGTGCTTCACCTGTTGGGCTGGAGTTGTCAGCATATGAATGGTGGTGGATCAGAACAACAAGCGGCTGGAGCACTCAGCTATTATTCAGACCTTCCGAGGAGAATGGAAATCTGAATGCATATAGCTTTTTAAAAAGTCAAATAGGACTCTAATTATACTGAGCTAAAGAATGCATATTTAAAAAAAAAAAAAAACAACCTCACAGTGGTTTTAGAGAAATTTTAATTTCCAGTGTACCTTTGAGCATCAAGCTTAGGATAAGTTATTGTGATGATACAATGCACAGTGTTGTGAACACCAGTGCCTTTACTGTGCCAGCTCTAATAATGAGAATTTCATTGTTTGGGGAGAGCAGTCTCCTACACTCTAGACAAAAGTGTAATTACTTTTGAACGATGTGGAATGTGCTCAATTTAATAGCATGGAGAATAGATTCACAAAGATTCAGATAAAGCTAGCTTGGAAGCCATATGTGCAGTGTGGCAGTATGAAATTGTTAGCAGGCACCATAATTACAGCACACACGCGCGCACACGATTTCACAGTTTAAACTATAAACTGCTGTTTTTGTAAGAGATCGGCCTGCCTGAACAGGACTAGTTCAGTTCAAAGGAACCAGAAACGGTGGTAAGGTTGCATTTGTCTGCTGTTCTTTCCTTCCTCTCTTAATGGTAAATTGGTATTTATAAGATGATGCAATTGCGTTGTTGCAAACATCTCGTTACAAATGTCATCACAAAAGTGGGAGCAGTTTCCACAGACCCGATTTGAGGCTTTTACCAGAGTCCAGTCTTTGCACTTGCACCATTTCAGGGGATCTCTATGTGGGCTGTTGGGGAACAAACAAAGAGCCAGTCAGGACCCATCAAAGGGCTGTAGAAGTTGCCTGCTGCATTGTTCAGTGCAGAGCCTGGAAACCTCTCTGCAGCCCTTGAGACGCGGCTGCGGTGGGGGCAGAAGCAGCTTTGGTGAGTCCTGCCTGCCTGACCAGAGTCCTGCGTTCAGGTGGGGCTCATCTGCTCGTCCTGCTCGCCATGGGCCGGGCTCTCCCGGAGCTCCCATCCCGTCCCCTCTGTGTGAGTCCTGCTGACGTTACCTCCAGGTGTGCAGGTCCTGTCTGGGGCACATGAAGAAACAAAAAGGTGTCTCCGTTCCTCAGGTGAGTCAGGCATCAAGGCCCCAGGGCAGTTCAGGAGCAGCGTGCTTTTATGGAAGTTGCCTTGGTTTATTGAACCACCCTGACCTCTGCATGCCTGTAGCCATGGAAAGCCAGAGTGGATACATCATTCCCAGCAGAAATCTAGGCGCAGAAACACCTGCTGAAGTTTGAGATGACCCCTTGGTGTTTTGATCTGACTTTGAAAGGTCCAAAGGTTGGATAGGGGACATTAAATAAGTAATGAAGTAAGAAAACTGGTTTTTTTTCATCCCCAAGCAGGAGGGTTAAAACTACACTTAAACCAATAACTTGACAAATCAAGACCAGACTTATAATATATATTGCCTGGAATACAGGGGCCAGATGACTGTAGTTTATAAAGGCCATGAAGAGAAGTGGAAACAGCAGTTGTTTGTTTTTGCTGAAGATCATCTTACTGTGAAGCAGTCATGTTTTTAATGGATTCATTTGAATGCAGTTAAGCAGAAAATAATCAACAGAAAAGTAAACACCTTTGTTTTATGGAAGTGCTGGGAACTGTATGTGTCCATTGTTTGCAAGTGATTATGTGCCTAGGCATCAATTCATTGACTTCATACTGGAAAATATCTTCATTTAAACTTACTGCATGAATACTAGTGAAGTCTCATTCAAGTGAGTAGCTGAAAAATTCTACAGAAAAAAGAGATAGGTAGAACTGTAAAGCCCACATTTGGTAGGAATATTCAAACCAGATGGTCTCTCTTATGAGGAGGAGAACAGAACTATTAAATGCCCTATCAAAAAACTATGTAAGCAAAAAACCTGGTCATCTTTCTAAGCAACAGAGATAACTTCAAAATTTTGTTTCAAATCTGCTCTATCAATTTGAGGAGCACTGGATATGGAGAAAGTCCCTCTAGGACTGCAAGACCAGTTCATAGCAACAATCCAAAGAGACTACATTTAAATGTTCCTACTTCTTGTTACATCTTTTGCTTCCAACAGTCGCTCCCCAGGTCTGACATAACCCTGGTAGGATCTGTGGGACCTTCTCCATCCTGTCAGAAGTCAAACAGTAGCTGAGAACTTCGTGTAGTTTCTGCAGTCCGGGTCCATCCCCTGTGGCACTCTGCTCAAATTTTTTTGAAACTCCAGCTTTTCTTTGGTGACAGCGAGTTTTTCTGGTGTTGTAGTGAGACACAAACTCTGCTGCCAGTTAAACACCCAATTCTCCGTGGTTCTGGAAGCAGAAATCCAAAGAAACTCCGTTTTAAATCTTTGTGCTTTTCCTTTCAGTGAGTCCTTTGGCCGAGCTGCTGCACTGTTGGGAAGCTTTTGGCCTTGGGCTGTCAGTGTAGCTGTTGTCAGCAGGGAGAGCAGCCTACAGGCTTCCACCCCCTGATCCCACCTGTGCCTCAAGGCAAGGCGTGTGGGAATCCCGAGCTGATCCTTTTGCCCCCTGCACAGCACAAGCTCCTACTTCTGCACACCACCTTGGCTCATTTTTGCTTCAGTAGTTGTTAATTCATTTTAGAACCTCCAGAACAGTTTCCCCATGTGCTTTGTGTTTGCTCTACACACTTTCCATGTCCACGGTCCTTCTTCTGAGCAGCTGGTGTGGTTTTCTCCCTTTCTTTTCACTGCAGCTGTGAATTTCTCTCTATTTCCAGCCTTGTAAGAGCCAGTGTTACTCTGTCAGTTTCTGTCTGCTTGCAGTTGTCCTCTGAAAACCCTTTTCTGCTTTGCCTGTTTTCTTCCTCTGCTTGCAGTCATATTTAGCTTAGTCATTTTTATTACTTAATCCATTCTAAAGCCTTTTAGTAAATAGCTCATATGAAGACGTTGCACAGTAAGAATAAGTGTTGTGCTATTTGCTCAGACAGAATGTCAATAAAGCAGGGGATGGTTGCTTTTTGATATGCAGCTCTACTTAGTAGAGACATACCAAACCTAAAAAGCATTGTGAAGTGTTGGTTCCTTGAATTTCAGGGTTGCGAGGAATCCCTGTGGTTGTAAACTCTGGCTCTTAGAAGTGCCAGAGCCTTCTGCTACACTCAGTAGCCACAGTCATGTTTTACAGTCTCCTCTCTCCCTGTCAGATGTTTGTGTCCATAGGAAGTTACTCGTTGCAGTTACAATTTGAAGCATTTCTTTATTTTTTGTCCTTTCAATGGATGAGTGACGTGCTCATGGTTTTTGCATTGTCTCTTCAAGCGTGGTTTTTTCAGGTCCTACAAAATTCAGTTGGGCTAGGCTGTGCCAAGGCCAGGTTGCTTTCTCTCATTTTTCTTCCCACTGCTAATGCTTTTTCAGATTCACCAAAAGTGATGGTGGTTGTAGTGGGAATGAAAATGTGGCTCCAGGCAGTTGCTGGCATTTAGTGTTGTGTCATCCAGTCGTGTTTTTTGGCTTTCATGGAGGGAATTCCTCTTAAGTACATCAGTGAAATAGCACTGCCTTCTCAGCTGTAGTAAAAGGAGTTATTAATTTTCTCTGGAAATTCATGGCTGAAGAAGGACCTTTGGCAAATTAGACTGCAGATTTCATTATGTGTTTCCTTAAGAATGAGCATCTACCATCGGTGGGTCAGCTCCTAAGGTGTGTTCAGAGACCTCCCTACAAGAGGAGATGGATGTGCTGCAGTGTTTCTGAACCAACCAATGTTCCAAAGTGTTTAAAAGACAATGAAATGGAGGAAACAAACTTTCTTAAGTAAAAAGAGTCCTTTGTGCCTGGGGTAGCAAGCATGTCTGAATAGTTTGGCCGGCCTCATTTCCAGATTCTCTTTAACACCCTGAAGTTCTGTGGGTTTTTTTCTGGTTTAGTTGCAGTCGTGTGATCAGATAAGGCATTTCTGCTCTTTGCAAAGCAGAAGTAGACTTGGTGAATCCCATTAATTTAGCATCACTAGATAAACCAACAAATGTAGCTGAGTTGTGCCCAGTTTAACTCAGGATAGCTTTTGCCAGAGCAGTGTAAACAAGACTGTAATTATATATGGAAATAGTCTGCTTCAGCATCCTTTTTTATGCTTTTAAAACTGAATCCCCCCCCAAGGAAAAAATAAGAGCTCTAAAGATTAACTTTGTGTAGTTTGTACAGGCAGTAAGCAAATTACATAGATGTCTAAAGCATAGACCAGTAAAATCTAATATCAGACTGTTACTATCTTTATTTATATTGTACCAAGAGCATGATTTATTTTTATAGAGACAGAAAAAAGAAACATTCCTGCCCCAGAATGCTTAGCTTATGACCCTGTTCCTGCAAAATAATCTGGTTGATTGGAACCTAATGCTGATGGTAGCAAGAGGGAGGGAAGGAGAGGTCACTGACTGTAACTCCTTCTGCACATAGCTTTTTGTAGGATTGGATTTTGATGACAGAAAATAGGAAATATTATAGCAAAAGGTAAAATCCTTCTGACATCTCAAGTCTGAATTACTGGGGTAGATTGTGTGTGTATCTCTACACTAAGTCATGTCAGAAGTGGAAGCTTGCATTGCTTATTAATACTGCTGGCCAGAAACAATGCAAAACATCCGTGCTTCAGACTCTCCTGTATGCTGATTTTCAGATTGAATTTAAAGCGTGTGTTTCATCTCTGCAGCTGTGAGTGAAACTTCCCTCTTCCCCATCCTTTCCATTTTCAGCTGCTGCAGGTGCAGTCAGGAGGTGTGCTCAGCTCTGGCTCCCTGTGTGTTCCAAAGCAGCACTATTTGCTGAGCGTGTGCAGGTTTCCACATATGAATGCAGAGTTTAGCATTTTGGACCTGGGGCTCTGTTAGGAGCAGGTTAGTTTCTTGTACAGTTTGCAGTGAAATTTATGGAGTCTCAGTGATAAATTTCTGGTGACTGGTGGAGTCTTGGTGCAGCATGAGGATGTTTTGGCTTTTCTCATAGAGGAAAGTTCTTTCCTCTCCCAGAATGGAGTTGGCCACTAACACATAATACAAGGCCATGTAAATCTTAATGTCACTTTTTGGGGTGAAGATTCAAGGGTGAGGTCTCCTCAGACTATATGTTTAAAAAGTGTGTGTTCAGAAGTGAGCTAGTAAATTTAACTTTATGGCTAATGGAAGTAAATAGGGAATGGTGGAGCGTGATTCATTTTGTCCTAACAGATCTTGTAAGTAGGTCAGGGAACTCACACCCTAGAAGTGCCTATTTTTCTTCATAGGTTACAGCTGGAGCTTAGGGTGTTAAGCTCAGCTGTTGATCCCTATAGTTTATAAATCTGTGGTTAGATAACTTCAACCAAAAAAGCTTTGAGTGAGAGGTAATTGCCTGGCCAGAGCATTTAATAATTCTTTGTTCATTAGTAAAAGTTTGCTGTATATGCTTAGCCCTGTTGGGAATAGAAAACATTCTGCATCTCAGAGTTCAAACCACTCAACTCACTTGAGTTTGTGGCCTGCATCTGACTAATGATAGAGCGTGAGTCCATGGTATATTCTTTACTTTTATAAATATAAAATCTGCACGTAGCCCCCCCGCTCCTTTTTTTCCAAATTCTTAAATTCACATTGTCTTCTCAGAGACAGTAGCAGAGTGTGGGGGGGAGCAGATTGATCAATCACAATAGATACATGTGTAAGACTTGTTTAAATTCTCTTTAAACCAATTTGATGAACTCCACTGGAAAACAGTTTTCAGAATTTCATATATCTACAAGCAGAGTTGCAAATAGTGTGATTCAGTCCTGCAAAGAATACATCTGTGGCAGATGATGTACTTTCTCTGTTTGCTTGTGGCCAGTGTAAACTTAGCTTTTGGGCAGTGACCACAGATAGCTTCAGTTTTGAAGCTGTCAACATGAGAATTGGGTAATACATTGACACAGGGCCACAGTGAATTCCTGAGCTTTCCTTGTGAATAAACTAATTTGACTGAAATACTTATTTTTATATTTAGGACGTGTATCTTTATATTGCTCTGTAAAATATCACAGAGTTGTTGGACTTGTAGTTTGGTAAATATTAACAAAGATGGCAGGTTTTTGATTTAAATTAGATGTTATTTCCAGCTTCCAGGTTGTTGATTTATCAGGGCAATCCACTTGTGTCATCTGTGGCTGTGCTAGTACAATGGAAATGATACTGGTCCTTCATCCGTGATGGTCTGTGATCTGTAAGGGTTTCCACACTCAGGGAGATTATTGGATGCCATACAGTGAGACTGGGCTTCAGTTCACCAAAGTTTAGGCACGTAAAAGTTAGGTGTTTGGGCTGTCTTCACAGTTTGTGTAAAAAGATAACCACCCGCCTAGAACAACATTTCCAATCTTAAAATAAGCACCCAGGAAAGATGAATTACCCTCTGAAACTGCTTGTCTGTTGGCTATAGAGGGAGCCTTGATGACTAGTTTAGACTAGGTGTCAAAATTGGGGCTAAAATTAGGTGAGAGTAATCCCATTCACAGCACGTGCTGTTAAAGAAATAACGCATGTTACTGTGCAAATATTCTCTTTTTCTGGAGAAGTAACCATGTTCTAGTTCATCCTTTTTTGGGGGAGGGGTTGGGGGGTGTTGGGTGTGACTATTCTATCTGAATTCTTTTTTAACCAGTACTGGTGGTGTTTAGTGGGGTTGTAAGAATTGGATATTCCCTAAAAGCAAACCTTTTGTTGTATATCTATTAAGTAGTGTTAAGTTCAAATAATAAATAATGTGTTGGTTAGCACCATGTATTGGAGAATAAAGGAACACAGAACACCTTAAAAAGGCTATTTTGGGAAGATTCTCTTAATATTTAAAAATGGCATTAATTCTAGTGGGTTTCCCCTTTAAAATTTAGGGAATTATCAAATGTTATTAGAAATTCAAATGCTTTATAAAGCATTTGTCTGCCTTAGTATCAGCTGCAATGAACAGCAGATTTTATTGTTCAGTTTAATTGATTACAGAGAATGTATGTAACCTCTTAAAGATTTGATTTAGCCTTGCTTGGTCATTTTTTGCAAGTCCAAATGCTGTGCATAGGCACAGCAGATAGACCTAGCAATGTATTGGTTAAGAAACTGTAGTTAAATTCCAGCCTTACTCTGTAGAAACCTGTCTGCTGCGCGTGTTTTAATTCTACTTATGTCCTCCCCTGTGTTTAATCCAGAAAATGGGTGTATGTACATGTGCACAGCTTCACATCTTGGCACCGTGTTTGGTATGTTGTGTGCTGTGACTTGTATCGTGCCTGCGGGCCATAGGAAAACGACACAAATTAAATGTGAAATAGAAGGAGGCATCGTTTAAAACTTGCATGTTCTAGGGATGCAGTATGGCATCCGAGAGTTGCGACATATTGCAGGAAGCTCCCCGTATTTCCCCAACAAGGCGCGCGTGTTTTCAGCCGTGCGGGCCGCTGCGGGCGCGCGGTTTTATTTGAGGCACTGTCGCGGCCTCTGCTGCACGTGCTCTGTCTCCTTCTTCTCCCTGTCTGACTGCACAGGTCGTGTTCTGCTCGGCCCTCTTCTGTGGTTCTGTAATGCTATTTACTTTACAGACACACGCGAGTTCCCTTTTCCCTTTTACATATGTTGTTTTCCTTCATGCTGAGAAAACTCCACAGCCTGACAGGGCGCTTTTTTCCTTTCCTTTTTTTTTTTTAAGCACTCCAAATTCTATCCAGCTTTAAACTCTTATGTTTATAACCCTGAATATCTCTAAAATGTCTTTACCTAAAACACTTTATGGTTTTATTACCAGGTTTATGCCAGTAATAATATTCACATCAGCTTTCTTAGGGATAATCTTTAAGCAGAACCTAGCAAGAAAGGCTTTGAAAACTATCATTCCCAGGAACGCAAATCTCGGAACATGAAACATCGGTTTAATCGCCCTCTCTGACAACTTAACACGACAGATTGAAAAATACAAGCCGATATGGAAGTGGGATCAATGGATTATCAAAGTCCTAAACATCTTTTCTTGGGGGGGGAGGCGGGGAGCTTTGGGGTCCGCTGGCATGCGTAAAACACCGAGTTTGCACAGCTTACCGCGGATCCGCTGCTGTCTGACTGGCAGCGAAGTTGAGAGGGAGAGAGAGAGATTTACATGAGGGAACTCAGGGGGCTTTGTCACGGCAATTGTATAAAGTGATATACAGTGCAAATCGACTCGAGCATGTCCCTGGATAGCAGGCGGTTTACAGCCTCTTCAAGCAGAGATTACTGCTTTATCTTGTCATACTAAATTAACGTGGCAGCACACTGTTAAACAGTGGTGACCTCTTCATCTGTGGAAATTGCTGCCTAGAGGAGAGATGGTATTTAAGACTCTCTTTCTCTCTGTCTCTCTCTCTTTTTCTCCCCTCCCCACTTTCCTCCCTATCCTCTTCCCTTCCTCCCTGTCTCCCTCTCTCTATCTTGTCTTTTTTTTTTGCTGTAGGGCCCTGAGGCATTTTTGGGTTAGGTTGTAACATTAAAGACAAAAAGAAAGAGAGAAGGGGGGAAGGGAGAGGCTTTTAACATCAAGGTGACAACAGCTATGTGTTAATTGGGCCTTTGTTGTTTGATTAATAGCCACTTTGGTGTAGAATATTAAGACAGTTGTTTGGACAACTTTCTAAAAATGACATGTCCTTTCAGTAAACTGGGATTAAGCGATGTTCTCTGGTCTGCACATTTTAACTCCTTATTGTTACTGCATTTAGTGCTAAGCTTGCTGCTCTTTTGGAGCGGGCATTCCATCCAGCGCTCCTGGCAGCGTCCTCGCTGGCAGGGAATGCCACAGCTCTCTCCTGGGGCACTCCCGGGGCTGCTCTGGCACTGGTGTTACTGGGGGTCAAGGTGATGAAAACACCTCTGCAGTGTGGTCGAGCTCTTGCGTTGGGCTGTGTTTTACAAGTGAATAATGCTCCGAGAAATGCAGCTGAGTGGGAAAAGGGAAACAACCATTTCACTGGGCTGGCAGCGTGGTACAGAGGAGCAGGAAAATTAAATCCCACGTTCCCATCTCTTTCAGTAAACTGAGTCAGTTAAGGAGAGGATGACATTTCTTCTTTAGACCAGGTTTTCTTTTCCTGGTTTTCCTATTTACTATGCAGTGCTTCACTGTGGGTCCAATCCAAAGCTCTTTGAAGTCACTATAAAGACTGCTTTGTCTTTAATAGGCTTTGGATCAAGGCCCACATGACCTTAGGCAAATTATTGCAAATCAGTGTTATGAAGTGCTTGGAAATTTGCAAGCATACATGTCCGAAGTATTACTTTTTGGTATACTTTAAAAAACAGTTGGGAGGCCAGGTGAAATCAGATTGGCCAGGTTGGCCTTGGAGGTACCCATATGTGCTGAAAATGGAAATGTTACGGATGCATGTTTGGGTGAAGGAGGCTTTGCCTGCCTCTTCCTGTGCTGACTGATGAGTGTTTAACAGGTTCTCTTCCTGTGCTGCTGGGGTTGCCAGTTGACAAGAGAAAATGCTTTCACTTCCAAATCTCAGCACTGGCTCTGGGAGGCCATAGGCCTTTGACTACTTCAGTTGTATGAAGATGGCTGTAGAAATTGAATTATATGAGATGGAGAAAGACTCAAAGATGATCTATCTTGGATTTTTCCCTGCTGGAGACAATTGTTCCTTACTGTGAATTTCTTGAGCTGCCACCTACACAGAGATTCATGCAAAATTCTGTGCGTTTTGTATGTAACATTTTCAGAGGCAAGTTTTTATTCACTTCCTTGGGATGCCAGCACAGCTTATTTTTGCAGCAGAATATTTGCCATTTCAGACGCAGTGTATCTGTGAACGCTGATGCTGTCGTTGTTTTCTCTGGTTGAATTTTGAAGGCCATTGAGCTGAGCATTTATACTAGAGATATGGAAAGGACTGACTTCCTGATTTATTATTTGGAGAAATCAATGCCTTTGATAATTTATGTACAGCTTACAGAGGCCACGTAAGTGGCTCATGAATCGATCAGCAGCCAGCAAAAATGAAAGCTAACGAGCTCGTTTCAATAGCAAGTTGCTCATTAGCAGGTAGGCTCACTGATCTTTCAGGGTTTCCAGTTCAAAGTCACATGCTTTTTCCATGTTCTCCGAAGAAGTAGTTTCTTTGCAAAGAACAGAAACAGAAAAAGAAAGCGTGGCAAGGTTTTGAACGTTTTCTCATCGCTTTGACATAAATGTTTACAGAAAATGCTTGATGCTGGGCTGGAGGGGCAGCCATCTAATGGTCTGGCCTGTGTCCATCACCGTAGTGGCATCAACTTCAGCCTCTGAAATTGAGTTTACTAGGGAATTAACAGTGGGAAGAAGAGGATGGAGGCCTTTCCTGTGTTTCTGCAGAGAAATCTCTACACTACCAGCACAGCGTTTGCAGTCCTGATTTTCTCCAGCTCAGAAGCCATGCGAGGAATGCTGGCCAGCAGGCAGGATGTCCTCTCCTACATTCCCAGTCTACATGTGACCCGTCCTGGTTGGATAGCACCAGGCCTGTGTCTTCCCCTCTCCTGGTCGTATTTGATGCCTTGTTTGAAGTACTTTGGTGCTTCCAGGAGGATTTTTTGTGGGGTGTACACAAAAACTAGCTTGTTTAGCTCAGTTGTTACCCTCCTTGGTAGAGATACCAAGCACTGAAAGAACATGAATGAACCTGCTTCTAGGAAGTGCTCTAAGGGTCAGTACTGAGAATATGCTGGATTTTCTGTGCTGAGGCTCATAAACATGCCTGAGAGCAGGGAACTGTTTTTTGCTTTGTGCATTACTAGAGTATACTGGTGTCCAGAACTGCTTTGCTTTTTGTTCTTGTAGTAAAGAAGCAAATTCATTTTTAGTCTTCTTGAAAAGTAGACCCACTGCTTTAATTACCAAACTTCTGATAGAATGTTCTTGAATCCTTATGCTGCTTGTATATGTAAGTATATATGTAAAAATATTTAGGTGTATATATACAAACACATGTATTTCAGCTATCTCCTTTAGACATGAGGAATACACCACTCCTAATCAGACTGAGAAATCCCAAAAAAGCAGTTTCTTGACAGAGTTGCCTGAGGCTCTTGCAGAAGAGGGACTCTCGAAACATAATTTAAAAATATTTTTAAAAAAGACAGATTTTCCAAATCTCAGGAATAGATTTTCAACTGCCTGATTTGGCTTGAAATGAGTTGGCTGAATCAGTTTCTTTTTCTTTTAAGTAAGTCTATAAAGCTTTGATGAATCTGGCTCATTGTTTAGCACTTATCTCATGAGTAAAGCTTGAGAGGTTTGGCTTGAAACTTACCAAATCACATCTTTGGAAAATGGCCCAAGCCCTATTGATTTATCTGAAAAAAAAAAAAAAANTTTAAAAAAAAAAAAAAAAAAAAAAAAAAAAAAAAAAAAATCCAGGGCAAAACACAACTAAAAAACCCTGATCCAGCTTAGTGAGTAAGTCCCTTGCAGATCTATAGAGCTCCTACTGAATGAGCACATCTATTTCTCACCATTTGTCAGCCTTGCACTTCATGGAACTGTAGGGCTGAGGGGGATTGGGAGAGGTCATCCAGTCCCAGCCTCAATCCAGGGATCAGCTGTACCAATGTAATTTCTTTCAGATAATAGTCTGACTTCTTGAAGTTACTCAGGACAGGAGACTTAGAACCTCCCAGTCTGCCTGGCCCTGGGTATTGCTGTCTCTGCCTTCAGAAAATAACTCCTGTGTAATCTTTCCTGCATCAGTTTTCTCTCATTAATTCTTGTCCTAGCCACTGCAGCAAAAGGAAATCTGCTCTTTTCTGCAGTGAATGTTTTTGTATTTGAAGAGTGATACCACATTCCCTTGTCTCAAACTTCCAATATATGGGACTCTTGTCTCCTCCATGGTTTTCTAAAAATTTTTTGGTTTTGGTGCTTCTCTGGAACTGCTTACAGTAGAATCATTCACATTTTAACGGCTCTGTCTCCTGCTTAAAAACAGATGCTTTTCCATTAATGACAGTGATGTCTGCAGCAGGTGCATCTGAGATGCTACTGAAAAGCCCTAATCCCAAGTGAAAACACACTCTGGGTGGCTCAGACACCATTTTATAAATGATGCTGTGTAGGTTTGGTCAATGAACTTGCAGTTAAATCCCCTCTCATGCATGTTCTGGTGGAAGGAAGGCTTTGTGTGCTGCTCTCTTTTGCTTAGGTACCTGGCAGAGGAGAAGTTTGGGGGCTGCTCAGCTTTGCTGAGCTCTGAGTGCTGAGCTCTAGAATAGCAAAATGGATTGTAGTGCCTCCTGCATGTCCAAAGAATTGTCAATAAAGTCTGACTCTAGAGAATCTTTTCTTAGTTGGGAGGAGGAAAAAGAAACTCTGACTTTCCAAGACAAGGAGTTGGCAGGGGGGAAGTATTCAAAATTTAAAGCATTTGATCTGGAAGTCAATGGGAAAAAATAAACATTAGACCTCAGGATATCAATTTTATGAGTCAGGTTTAAAAAGTACTCAGTCCCCTAAACATGATTATTTTAATATGTATAAGGTAAAGTGTGCAAAAGATTTAAAGTCATTATCCATTTCCTTTTATTTTCTTCAAGGAATAAACTGTTTGTACAAGCTGGAATAAGGTAACTAATGTAATGAGGATTATGCTTTTCTGCATGTTACGAATGTAATAAATCCTCTGTTAAAAAGGCATTATCAAGTCAATCTTTCTGCTTTATTAGATGACATTTAGTAGAAATTGACCTTGGTGTCAGTGAACACTTTCTGTTCCTTTCACTGTGTTTTGGGCTTCTTGACAAGAGAAAAGCCTCTTCCCCTTGAAATGATTTCTTCTCCCTTGTCTCTTGGTGTTTACATTTTGGGGTACTTGCCTGGTGGTCACCAGAAGGAAGGTCTGAGCTGGCTGGGTGAGCTGCTTGTGCTCATCAACTTGATGCATTTTTACAAAGCAGTGAAGTCAGGGAGAGCAAAGACAAGGAAGGTGGCTCAGCTGCTGCACACCACTGCATTTTCTGGAGCTCTGCTGCAGGAACTGCAGCTCCAGTGGTGAGTACCTGGTGATTTTCCCCACCTGTGCACCTGAGAGGGGCTGGCTAGGGTACAGTGCAGAAGAGGAGTGTGCTATATGCCAAAGGAAAACCACTGTGCGAGGCAAGGTGATCATGACAGAATCTTCATGTGGTCGAGCTGTTTTCTTTTCACTCTCCCTCCTGACCCTTTCTGGTATAGGATTTTGAACAAACTTGCCAATCTTTGGAAGTGCAAAGTGCTTCTGCAGTCAAAAAGTCCAAGGAGCTGATGGCAGAGGACAGCTGCTGACGAGCAGCTCAGCCCCGTGCCTCAGTGCAGAATTTGGGTAGTAGAATGTCAAAACATAAAGATGTTATAGAAATTTTGCAGAGTTAACAACCACCACATGTCTTGTAATAAAAGAAATAAAGTTCCCATGGTGGTGGGAAAATGATGGTCACCTCACCAAATAGGAATATGGGGAGCAGGTGGCATCCTTGGGCTGCAACTCAAAGTGCAAAAGAGCAGGTAGGGCTAGCCTCTTCTGAATTTTCTGAGGGAAGTCTTTGAAGACTCCTGTAAATACAGGATATTAGCATGTATTATGTCTGAGAAAGAAGATGGAAATAAAAAAAAAGAAAAAAGAAACTCTGAGATTTTGTCAAAGCCAGTGTGATTTAAGGTGCAGTGCTTTAAAATGGATGGCTGTGTTAAAACTGACTGGAGGACTTGCCACAGGAACTGTGGTGGGAAATAGCTCTTCATCACTGGCAAAAGATCAGTTTGTACTGCTACAGTTTCCTTTTCTGCTTCCAGATTTATCAGTTCTCTGTCGGGTAGTCTTTTGAACTGTTTTGATAAATAATTGTACTTGTGAAGGTTAATGGAGTGTCAGTCCCTTATTTACTCTCAAGTCAAATGTAGTGCATGCTAGTCAGAAGTGTAGGTCATGCTTCATGACCAGCTGACCTCAGTGCTTTAAAGTGTGGTTATAGTCAGATAAATGACTGTAAAAATGACATTAAAGGGCCCTATGTTTTCTGTCTTGCTGTGGCTTTTGGGGTCAAATTTAGTTGCATAAAAATATGATATTTCTATTAATTGCCTGTAATGCTATAACTTAACCCAGGGTTTGAAAATATGCTGTGTCTTTTTTGCTTCACACCATCCCTAGTGATAAACACTTTGCAAATGGTGCTTAACTATTTTTTTGATGATATGTCTGCAGAGCAGAGTCCAGTTCCTTCTTTTGTAGCTGTATTGAATCTTCAGTGCTGAGGGCAGTTAAAAAGAAATAGTCAATAAAGGAAGCAGATAGACATGACACAGAAAATACTTGGGGAACAAATCTATTGAATATAGCTGACATTCTTAAGTCACTGCTCTGTTTATCCCCATACGTGTTGGATGTTCTCCTGTTACAGAAGTGGAACACAAATACTTTCATCTCAACTTCTACTAACCTGTCAGTCTCAAATTAATTCAGCCTTGCAGTCAGAAGGATGACCAGCAATTTCCAAAGTTGTTTGTTGCTGTCTGCTTTCCAGTTTATTTTCCTTAGCATCTTCTCTGGGTATTGTGTTTCTTTTCAGTAGTGCTTAAGCCCTTAAGTTAATTTAAGATTAACTACCAAAATCTGAGGCATTTTAACAGCTAATTCTGATTGTATTTTGTTTATCACTGTGCATAATCTGAGTTCTTAACTTACTCTGTTACTTCCAAGGAAGAAAGTTTTCCATTGTATTGAAGTGAGTAACAGCTGACATGTAAATCAATAAACACAAGGGCTTGAAATCAAATATGTTCAGGAAGTGAGATTTCCAGAGCAGTTTAGTCTTCTGAAGATGTGATCCCATTGTTCACTGAAAATAGCTTGTGGAGTTAGATGCAGTTTGCTCACGGGGATCTCCTGAAACTCTTGCTGAGTTGTTCAGTGTTCTGGCCAGCTCCTGTAGAAAACAAATGTGCTGAAACCTGGAAAAGCATGATGATAATCAAGATCTGAATGGAAGAAAGTTTACAAAAAGGTTGGGTACTTTAGGCAGAGCTCAGAAGTTCTCCATTCAGTGAGTGGAAATACAATTTAGGTGTTGCTGTTTGATTCCATGGGCCTTCCTCATCCCAGGTTTTCTCCTTGGAAGGGATGTTTTGGCTGATTTGGGTAACTGGGGATTATGCACCACCAGTGTGGACGAGCACGGGGCCGGTTCTGAACCGTTCAGACTGGATCCAGCCACATCAGCCCGGTTCCAGCTGGTTCTGACTGGTTCACACCTGGCTGGACCAGTTGGAACTGGTTGGATCCAGTTTAGATCAGAGGCTGTGGCAGTGTCACTGTAACATCTTCTGCCCCTCTGTTTTTGAAAGCTTCTCCGAACCTGACATTACGCGACACTCGGTGATGTTTGAACAACAAATCAAATAAATCAAAGTGTGCTGAGAAGAGCATTCTAGAAATGTGTGAGTGCAGCCTCCAGTGCTGCCAGAGGGGCTGTGAGGGGCATTGGTGCCTTTCAGAGGGACCAGGCTCACGTGTCTCACTTTCACCTCCTTGAAACACACACACAAGCTCTCAGCATAGTTCCCCCTTATAATGTCACGTGCATGTGATTTTCACTTTTACTTCACGTAATTGAATGTGCCCAGGCAGTTTATTTTTCAAATAAGTCATCCCCACATACATGCACATCTGAAGATTAAAAAAACGGAAATAAACTTATATGTAACTCTTTTGAGTGTGCTTAAATATGTATAATGTAAGGGTAGACACTCATAGACCAGAATGGAAGGGAAGAGGAAAATAAGAAAACCCTTCAAAATGCACTGTAATTTCTTCTAATGTGTATGAATACATATATATGTGTGTGTGTGTATATATATAGATAGATAGATATAAAGTGTGACTCAAAACCAAATACCCTGTCTTTGTGTTCACCCCCTGTCTGTGCTGAAGGTCTCTAGGTGCTCAATAGGAGGTTTTTAATTATTTTTCCCTGTTTGATGTTGCTGAGTATAATGAATGCATTGCAGAGAACTTTTTGTTAGAAACCTTCTGCACATCAGCTTGGTGCTGGTAGGCACGGTGATACCTGGCTGGTTCACATGGTGAGACCCAATTTTAGTAAATTTAAGTGCAGAAAGAGAGAGATTCTGTGAAACCATGCTCTGTTAGCCAAGCAGTGCTTCCTCACCATAAAGCAGCCTTACATTCTTTCCAGTCAAAGTGGAGGAAATTGTGCCTTTTTTATTTGGGTTGGGCAATTCTGTGGGTTTTTCAGCATCACTTCATGATGACTGAAAACTACAGGGAATACTCCGAAATCAGTGATTCAAAGAGGAATTTGGGGAAGAAGGGCTATTTCCAGCAAAAGTTACTCATTCTCTGCTGATGGTGGGTCGTTGGCTGTGACTAGACAAGAGTTGATGTTCCTTGGGGTTTTTTTGGTTTGTTTGTGAGCGTGACGTACATCGGTGCACAAAATTAATTGTTAAGGAAAATACATTGTGCACTTAGTCATCTACAGGAATTTGATTTCTTTAATGAAATGGTATAAGAGAATGGGAATGAACTGCTTTAAAGCTAATAAAGATCACTTGTATTACTCAGAATAATTGAGGTAAGTGATGAGAAAGGGGAGGGAAATTAGCATTTCTGTACAGTTTGCTTACTGTGTAATTCTTAATCAGGGATGTCACAACATCCCTTGATATCATCTTATCACAAAGGTCTCTTCATAGTAGGCAATGTGTGCTGCTGACTGCAGTTTACAGAAACAGAAGAAAGAACAACTCATCTGCAGAGTGAGAGCAACTGTGACTCTGTCATAAATCAGAATTTATTAGGGTACTTTGCCTCACTCAACCACAGTCTAAACTGGTGAGGCCTGTGTACATTTTAAATCTTGTTTAAGCTCTGCTTGGGTGAGCTTTAGAATGGGGCTGAAATGGTCAAATGGCATCATGCTGCTCCCTGGAGTAGAAGGTAATGTTACCCCTTGAGGTGCAGTCAGACCCAGAGGAGTGATCACCCCTGGATGCTGAATGTGCTCTGCCTGTCCTTTGGACCCTGGCAGGTCAGCTCGTGCCATTTCCTGGCCTGTCCCATGTGCAGTACCACACAGGTGTTCTGTGGGGTTAACTAAAACATTCTGAATAGCTCTAGCCCATATTGTCTTTGTGCATCAGTGTTACATTGATTGACTTCTGTCATATCAATTTTTAATAATTATCCTCATGTAGTTGGCATTTTTGATCAAATGCTGTCCTTTGAAGTGCTCAAGATCCAAATAAGTTTGATTCCTACTCTGCAAACGTGTTCTGTGGAACTGTCTTTCTGTGAAAGGATTTATTCTCTGTTTATAAGCACAGAATATGTATATTCCTTTTCTTTTTATATCCTGTGCAATCTTTCCTCCAAAGGTGAGAAAACTACTTTGGTTTACACCAGAATTCCAAATTCTGTTTCACTAAAATTGTGTAACAGTGGTAGATAGGAAGAAAATCAAGTTATAGGACAGTAGAATAGGTGAAATAAATTTTGGAGGGAAAACAAGTCTGTTAATAACTGTTAAATAAGATTAAACCAGTTTAAATTTATTTATTATTATTCCAAGATAATTGCAAGATGCATGGATTTCATTCTGGAAGTATGCATGCATTGAGCTGCGCCTCTTTCATACAGTTTTTCAAGCATCTCATTTGAATGTTCCAGGTACAGTAGCTATAAAAAAAGAAAAAAAGTAATGCATTAAGGTTACAAATGGATACAGCTGGAGCAAGCGATCCAAAATGCAACAAAAATCTAGATCATCAATGAGAGAAAGGCCCTTGGAAAACAGTAATGCTGGAAAATGCTTAGGTATGTTAAAACAAATTGGATATGAGCTTGTCTCGTAGCCAGACAGCAAAGGAGGCAGTGGCAAGGTGATTGTCCTTCTCCTAACTCTGTCAGATTGTATGGGGAGCCATGTGTTCAGCTCTGGCCCTGTTGGAGGAAGAAGCAAACTGGAGGGATTTCAGATGCAAGAAACATCATTAAAGAGCTGTAGGAGCTGACCTGTGAGGGAAGACGGGGAGAGTACAGCCTAGAAGTGGTCAGTGAGAGCAGAGTGAGTATCTGCTGGCTGTTCCAAAAACACATGGGTGCTGCAGCTGTGGCAGGGATGAGGAACAGCCCAGTGCACTGGGAGATCAGCTGTGCAAGAGTGAGGTTTGAGCAGAAGTGAAGGTGAGGCAGGGCTCCAGAGCAGTGAAAACCTGTAGAGTATCCTTGGGGGGAATGGGAAGCCTCGCTGTCTTTCTGAGACATTTTGCTAGCCAGATTAAAACATCTGGGAGCCCACCAGAAGTGTGGGCACACCAGGTGTGCCCTTCTGTTACAAACCTGCTTTTGGTGTTTGCAGAATCACCCTGCCTTAGTTTGAGGGTGAGCACAGGCTTTTGTGGGCGAGCATGTGTGCTTTTCTCCTGTTGCCCCGTTTGAGGGTTGTTCTTTCCAGACAAGACATCCTCCAGATGAGCTTCCACACAGAGGAGGCAGCTTCAGCTGTTTCAGACGTGGCTTTTCTTTCCTTTCCTCTCAGCCACCCAGCCAAAGGAATGAAGTGAGACAATCTGCCTGGTACAAGTTTTTGTAGGCTACCAGAGAGCAGATGAAGTACTCCGACATCCCTTTCCCTCTGAAAACTGCAACAATTGAAGTGTGAAAGCTGGGAGCAGCCCAGGAGCCACTGCTGGCCTATGGCATTCCTTCTATGCTGAGTTCTGTTCAGATAGCCCTCTCCCCTTCTTTCCAGGAATTAGCACAGACAATGGGTTTGTTTCACAGTAACAAAGCTGGTGATCAAACTGCCTTTGACACTCAGCATAGGTTTTATTACACTCGCAAGCCGGAGTTGTTGTATCTGGTTAGTAAGCTTGTATTTTTACAAAGATAATCGTTTTATACTGCATGATTTCCAAACTATTAGAAGGATTTAATGTATGCTGAAGCCTCTACCAAGCTGTTTTGATAAGCAGTCTTATTTTTTGTTTAGCAAGGTCTTACGGGCGATCTTTAGTCCCTCAGGGAAGAGCTCATAAAAGTCTTAAAAGTGCTTTTGCAGAGCTTTATTTATTATTTTTAAGCATGAAGATTACTAGCACAAAGATAACAAGGCTCTTATAGTACAACATGTTCTTTGTTTTTGCAGGTTATAGCTAACATATTAGGAGTTCTCAGAATGCCAGTTTTGTTTGTTAAGTGTTTTGAGAGCAAATAGATGTAATCCTATATTGCGTTATTTCCTTAAGATGAGTTTAGCTGGAGAAAGAAGCAGTAGGAGAGATCTGGTCTGAGTATGGGTGTCAGGAATCATGTCACTAACCACATTTTCCCATTACAGAGCAGTTGTTACAATTTTACTGTGTTTAATATCTAAGGATTTGCAAATCACTTTTATATATGGGGAACACTTCGTTGCAAGAAATGGGGCAAAGAGGGCTAAAAATAAAACCAAAATACAGAGCACAGAAGAAAATAATTTTAAAAACCCATGCTTGGCATTCAATATAAATAAGTTCTAAAATTTCACTCACAACATTTTCTCATATATTTTTACTACAAACAGATCCACAGTTTGCATGTAATTCTTTGAGTTTTAATAAATCAAGTAGAAATGATGGGGTAAGCAGTAAGAAATACTAAACTTGTGCTGTATGTTTGGGGATGGGCTGGAATGCAGAACAGCCAGAGGAGAAATGTTTGTTTTAAAGCCTGGGCTATCAGATTGTGCTCTGTGCTAGAGATAGTCTGATAATGGTCTGGTGAAGAGGCACAGAGTCACCCAGTCACACTGGGCTGGTTCCTACTCTTTATTTTCAGACACTTAAAATGAAGTCAGTGAGAATTAAATGATATGTGTATTATTGTGCATTTTCAGAAATCCCACTAGGCACCTCCTTCTATCTGTAGATACTTAAATCCTTGAAAAATCTGTTCCTATGCTCTCTAAATCTCAGAGGATAAAGTTAGAAATCAGTGCAAAATGGATTATAAGTTATTCCTTTTGTGTGAATGGGACCAAACAGTTTCTTGCAACTCATCTCTAAACCTCGTAAATGTTTGAGGTTCTCTCTTGCTCGTGCAGTTGTGGCAGCAGTCTGAGTATAGTGCTGTTTGGAAAAAATCAAGGTACATTTCAGTGTTCCTGTCAGATATTGTGGGGTGGCACTTGATATACGAGAGAATTCCCAATTTCCGGTTTCAGGTGATTGGGCTGTAGTGCCCCACGGAGTAATGTAAGAGTAATATAAGGGCTGAGTATTTATTGCATCAATAAAAATGAAAACACAACCACTGTGAGGCTTTTAGCCAATAATCTCTAGGCTTTTTATATCAATTATATAAAATGCCTCAAGCTGCAGGAAATATTCATTATTATCTCCGTTTACATATGGAAGGAAAAGGTAAAAGAGAGGAAAGTGTCTGCTGTAGCAGAGTTCCTATGGCAGAGGGTTGTCTTTTTGAGCTTTGAACCATTTTCAGCCAGGTTCATGGATATCAAACACTGGAAATACCTGTTAGTCTTCCCGCTGAAACCTCTGCCTGTGTCTCTTCTGCTTCATCAAGGAGAGGTCATTAATTAGATACAGCACTTGATGTCAAATAAATACAAACTGAAGGACAAGAGCTAGTCATGATTCCTAGCTCATATAAATAAATAAAATTCCACTACCAAGTGAAATTTTTAACATTTTAGAGGGAGAACAAGATGCCATCAGGATTATGTAAGTCTAATAATTGGTAGTACCTCCAAGGTAGGGACCATGGGGTTCCAAATACGTTGTGTCAGTAAAGCCACATCAGTGTTTGACTTGAACGTATTTCTCTTGGTGGTAGTAGCATGGTCACAGTAAAAAGAAAAAAAAAGTGCATCTCTGTTCAGTGTGTTTAGTTCACCTAATTCAGGTAAGTGTAAGACTTCTTTGCCCTCTCTGCCACGCTGGCCTCCTCAGCTGACTCTTCTGACCCATTCACTCACTTCTTCAGTCTCTGTTGTGTTTGAGTCCCTTGTCATCATTAAAACCACAGTCCTAGGATGAGGAATAGTCAGTATAAGGGCAGTGGTTGGTTTGCATGGATCTGGTTGCAGACCCATAACCTTTGGATGTACATCTTTATATGATGCCCTTAACCACTTGTATCCCTCTTTGGGTTATGTGTCACTTCTCCCTTCCTATCAATGCGTTTATCCTCTTCCACCTGTTTTCCCTTCTATGACCTTCTGTGCAGTCTCCTGTTTGCTTACAGTGTCCTCCACTGTTCCCTTTTAAATCTCCTCGGGATCATTCCTCTCCACCACTGATGAGCAACTTCACTACGTGAAGGAGACTTACAGACAAAAGACCTATTTAAATACAAGATAGATGGAGGGGAGCTCTAGCATTTGAAAAGCACAGTGCCCACTGGGAAGCCTTCTGGAATACGTGTTTGATCTTCCTGAAGGTGCCAGGTGACGGCCACCATAAAGCAGGCAGGTTTGTGCTAATTCCTGCTCTGCAGCCCCCGTGACACAGGATGTACAAGGAGACAGTTTTCCAAATCACTTATTTGAAAATATGATTCCCATTGAAAGGCGATGGCACGCTCCTGAATTAAGTTAATGACGTTAATTAAGGCAAAGATTTTAAATGGAAGGTTAAGCAAAAATGAAGATAGTTCTTGCTTTGTGAATATTGCGTGTCTGTTTTGTTTCTTTTAGACGTTAACGAATACTGGAAATGTCAAGTTGAGTTTTCTCATAATTGCTGGTGGGCCTCCTGTGGGCAATGGAAGTATTTCTACAGCTTCCAGATTTTCACTTGAAGTAGCTGTGCTGTTGAATCTTACACACAGATACTGATTTCCTAAAATATTGTTGGGGAAAATAATTTTTTCAAAATAGGAAACAGTACTAAATTGCTGGAGAAACATTTGTCTTCAGAAGAGTGAAGTATTCTGTTTTCTGATTATCTCTTATGTCATACTGTTACCAGCTTCCTGGTCACTATGGAGACCATAAAATAGATGGGCCTACGTGTCTAATGTAGAGAGCAGAGAAAAAACCCTGCCTTTGGTCTTCTTTCCACATTCAAAAAGAGTGGAGTATGGGCAAAATTCCAGCTTTGAAAAAAAGAACCTTTTTGGTTGCTTTTAGGATCACAGGCTTCTTAAAAATCAGACAATATCTGTGCTTGTTTTAAAGACACAAGTGTTTTATTCCAGGTGTTTTTGGCTGCAAAACCAGCAGCTTGATTCTCATGATACCTTTTTTTTTTTTTTTTTTTTCCCTGCAGATGCAGACTTCATGCATACCATATGGTGGTAATTAACAGTTTCAGACTTAGTTCTCAGTTTTCTTCTGCTTCGATTCTTGCTTGGTTTGGGACAAAATTTTAATGTCACAGAAGCAGAGTGTCTGAGTTTAATTGCAGACAGGAATAATGTGGATCTCTAGATGAGGAAGGAGAAGATGAGATCTATTTAGAGCACTAAGAGATATTTTGGAAATCTCACCGAGTACAACCTGTTTCTTTTCATTAAGCCTTTAAATGTTCCTCTGTAGAGCTGAAATAGGCCTCCCTTGGGCCCTGGAAACAGAGGGAGACAGTTTGAAAGATACAGCTGGAATGAAGAATTTCTTTTAACAGCACAGTGTTTGCACTTTTTATGAGAGCAAGGGTAACATTGTGTAATCTTTAAAAAAGATATTGCTCAGTGAGGACAAGTCCATTGTCCAGTGACATGACTTTTCCTGTCAATCACAAAGGTGACAAGGGGGCTAGATTAAGTAAAGCTTGCCCAAGATTAACAAAGGAAGATTATTGACCTCATCCTGAAAGGGCAGAAGCCTGTTTTATCATTAAACCTTGGAAGAGGTGTTTCCTCCATAGGTGGAAAGCTGTCTGGCAATATCGAGGCAACTTTCCTGTAAATGCACAAGTCTTCCCGTGGATTCTAGCCGGGAACAGAAGCAGGAGACAGAAACGTGGGCCGGTCCCTTTTTTGTTGCTGTTGCTTGGTGGGGGGAAAGAAGGGGCCGGAGTGTTTGCTTCAGCAAGATCTGTGTTGGCCCTTCCGAGGGGGGAAATCGAGAAGCAGCAGCATCAGGTGTTTGGTGAGTACGACCCCGGCTCGGGGTTGGAGGAAACGCTGGGCCAGCACACATTAGCAGAGCAATTCGCAATGCAAATGAGCAATAGAGCCCCATCCACCAAGCAGCTGCTGCCTGCATGGAACTGCTACCAGGATTTGCAGTGCCAGAGGCTGGAATGTAATCAAACTCGAACAGGTGAAGTGGTTTCGCAGCTGGGAGAGACTGTTCTCCAGGAAAAGTGTTTGTCCACAGGTCTGGGGGCTGAGAGATGGGTGGACTTAATTGTAAAACGTCAGTAGTAGGTATTGATGCTTTTAATACCACTTTACAGTGTTGTTGCTTTTCTCTCAGCTGAACTGAAGAAAGTCATGTCAATTTGGCCTTTTAAAAAAGAACCTGCTAAATCTCACTTGTTGGGAGGGATCTTCTTCTCAAGGCATTAATTTCAAGCTGTTGCTGACACATCTTTCTTGCCATTAAGGATTTCTCTGAGTGTTTTCAGGGGGATAGTTAAACTTCTGTATGCAATACCAGAGGATTTTCTTTGCTCAGAGTTTTTTGGTTTTATGCAGCCATTGACACAAGCAGGTTTTATGTGGTGGAAGTATCCTTTCTTTTTACGTGCTAGAAGTAAAAATCCAGACCCATCGAGAGCTTTTTCACGTCTCCAAGTAAAGGCATAAGAAAGAGCAAAATAGAAGAGAGGGACGTGAAGTGAAAGCCAAGATAACTGTTGCACGTTGTTGTTGTTGTGAATGACAGAATAAAAGGATCCTGGGCTTGTGGGAAAGCAGATTCTGGAGCTGCTGTGCTGCAGGATGCATGTTGAAGTGTGAGCAGCAGCAGAGGCTGGGGTGTGCTCTCATCCACCAGCACAGAAAGGAGAGGATTCCTCTTGGATTGCAAATCACGCAATGGATGTGTGATTGCTGCAGATCTTTCTGAATGAATAATTCACTGGTGTACTGTAATTTAGCCCACTGAGATGTGATTGCAGCTGTTCCCCTACTGTATATGTGTTTTGATTGAGTCTTAAATCCTACAAGTGTATAAATAGCCATGTATGTGATATGCAAACACGGCATACATGCACACCTAACCAACCAAGTGGCCTAAAGAAACTTTTTGAGGGGGGAGTTGGTTTCTTGATTGTATACTTTAGTATATAGTTTACCTTTAAAAAAAAAATCTGTGTAGAACACTTCCCTCTCCTTTCTTATCCAGCTATGAAGTCGTTCTGACTGTGGTATTATAAATGCTTTTAGCCAACATTGTAGTAGGAGGGTATCTCTGTTACTAATGAATTTATCATTCCAAGACCGTGCCTGTTTTACAGGTGGGAAACTGAAATGCAGGGGGGAAAAAGTGATATTTTCCATGGTTTCACAGTGCATTTGAAAGAACTAGGAACTGAGTATTCAGAGTCCCTTCATGACGCTTTGTTCACAGACTTCTGCATTGTCCCCCTCATGATTCCTTTTCCCCAGAAAGCAAGGCAGAGTTTTGAAAACACTTGTGAGCTTCATCTGAAAGCCAAGCAATTTGTGATATTGAAAACCATCTTATATTACTTTACATAATCATTCAATCCTTGTGTTCTTGTGCTTCTTCTCTTATAACAAACTGGTTTCATACTCAGAATATATTTGTACACAAAAAACCCCACTTGCACGTACCCCAAACGTGCATGGAGACAGCAGCAGTGATGTCTGGGGTTTAGGCAACTTTTACAAGTACTTTGTGGCCAATATGTAACACACAGAAACAGGGGTGAAGGTCTTTGGGACCTGCTTTGGATTAAAACAAGAAACTGGCTCCGGGTAAAATGAAGAAACACACTGTTCCTGTCCGTGACTGATGGCATAGGTAGATTTAAGAACTGTAACTAAGGATGATGATATTTGGCTTATCTGTCTCAAAGTGTGAATAAGAAAGCAGCTTTCAATATATTTCCTCTTTTAGCCTTGTGTGTAGGAAAATAATTGCCACTTGGTGATAATGGTTTTGAATTTTAGATAAAGTCTGAAATGATGCTGAAGTTAACCGTTTTGCTTGTTTAGATTGGTGCTAAAAAATCCGTTTACTCAAGTCTGTATGTGAAAAAAATTGCATTTGGCTTCAAGTAAGTTTTGAAGTCCGGTGTTAGCAACTAGGAATTTTCCAAGTGCAGAACAAAAATTTAGGGAGTTGCAAGAAAAAAGAAAAAAGGAGCATTTCTGTTGATTTGAGTTGGAAAATTTTTGAGGGCTTGGTCAAAAGCTCTTTGACGTCAGTAGAAAGTCTCTCATTAACATCACTGGGTTTGGTTTTTGGGGCATATGATGGCCCAGATTGTAATCTCAGTTAAATCCGATTCTGTTAGGGAATTTATTCACTAGTATAACACATTCAAGCTGCTCAAAACTGTTTGCATTAAAAGTTTTCTTAACCGCAGGTAATCTTTTTGCCACAACAAAGTAGCCTGTGAAAACAAAAATATTTTCTTTATTACATGTTTGCCATGTAGCTTTACTCAAGTTTTATAAAAATAATTTGTAGCAACTTATTTTCTTTTTATAAAAGTATATTTTTTTCTGAAATACTGTGATTTATCAGAGCAGAGACATCAAAATTGCTCAAAAAATATAAAATTTTAACAAAAATCACTAAAAACAGTTTGTGTACACATTTACAGATATATGTAACACCTTCATACCCTCTGAAATGAAATGAAAAAATGAAAATTTAAAAATTAAGACTTTCAAACAAGTCTGTAACTCATATCACAAGATGATCCAGTGGCTTTTTTAAGAAACAATATTCATTAAACAGATAGAGTACAAAATTGTAAGGTAATAGGATAGTGAAAAAAAGCCCTGGAAAATCACATCAACACAAAAACTATACACGTTTACAGCATTATATTTTATGCAGTGTATGACTCTGCTGAAGTCTTTGTTTTGAGACATTGACCTAAGTTTTCGGGTGCAGATGGCAGATAGTAGCAGAGGAAAATGGGTTTGGGAGATGTGTAGAGAAGGGTAGAGTATAACAGACAGGAAAGGAGAAGGAAGATGTGCAGGGAACGTTGCTTTGTGTTGGAGGAGATGTGCAGGAGAAGGCTCTTATGTTAATAAGGCAAGTTTGAAGATGCTGGAACCAGTTTTGCTTTCCATTAAAATTAATGAGTAGACCTCTGTGGACTCACACGTGAGGAGGGTTGTGTGCATGTTCCAGGAAGTCACAGAGTTTTGCCATTGTGCTGCCAGGGAAAGTCATTAGGACCACCTTTGTGAAAAACACTGTTTCTACAAGAAATGAAGGTTTGAGACAAGAGAATAGAATTAGAAAACAGAAAGCAATTGCTTCATCCTTTATAGATGGGAGAGCTGCTTGAACTGTGAGTAAAAATGTGTCATGTGGTAAAGGATATTTAATGTTTAGTTGCTATTTTATTTCTTAAAACAACTAGCCAATCAAGGCATTAAGTACTTTATAAAGTCAGGAAATTAATGGTCCTTGTAAAAATTGAATGTTTTTTAGAAAGAGCTGTAAAAGAACAAACAATTACAGGTAATCAATACCATTGTTATTAGGAAACCTATGAGAACAACACTTCTTCTCAATTAGGGAAAAACTGTATTTTATGTTTCTCTCTTGCAAGCTGATCTTTGTTCACTCCAGCCTGTAATCTTGGTTTATGCTTTATGGATAGGCTTTGTTCTGGGTGTTTTTGAAGCATTGCATGCCTTTTTTAAAGGTTTCACCAGAAGAACAAATAGCAACAAACCCAAAGAACAAAGGACTGTTCTTTCTTTCTTTACGTCTATTCCCCCCCCACCCCCTTCAGGAAAATAAAGGAATGTTTCATCTTGTTTTTCTCCCCTTTCAGGAAGTTGATGGCAATAAAGTGATGTCTTCATTTGCCCCGCACAACTCATCTACCTCACCCTTGAAGGCAGAAGAAGGTGGGCGCCAGGGCGGAGAGTCCTTGTCCAGCACGGCGCTGGGAACCCCGGAGCGGCGCAAGGGCAGCCTCGCCGATGTCGTGGACACCCTCAAGCAAAGGAAAATGGAAGAGCTCATCAAAAACGAGCCAGAAGGTAAGGCCTGGGAAGCTGGCCAAAATTTTCTGTGTTCTTTTCTTTTCTGCAGATCCTTTGGATGCATATACTTTCTAATCGTGCCGTTTTCTGCTCTGTTTGCTTTTCCTTGCCAGCAGAATTAGAGATCTTACAGTTCTTTTCTACATTAGAGGTAGATTTTATCAGTGTCCCATCATAGCTAACGCTTTTAGCTTTTCCCAGAAAAGAGTCTAGTGGTCCTTTTGTTACAGTTGTAACCTCCTCAATATGCCTGCAGTAAACTAGTTTTAATCACCTGGGGGCTTTTACACCACGACTCCCCTCTCCCATTTCCAGAACTAAAAGAAGTGTTATCATCAGTGTCAGTGTTTTTGTGAGATGATCTAGTGTGCATGCCATTGTTGGAAAGGCAAGAAGTTAAATTGGGAATTCGTGGAAGCTTTTGTGTGGGGCACATCGTTGTCTGTTGATCTGTAGTGCAGGTGGCTGTACAGACAGAGGGGATGCAGGGGTTCCCTGCAGTATGTGTGGCCAGCAAGTTTCAGCTTTGGCTCATAGGTGTCATTTCTGGAGAACGAGTGTCTTTCTGAGACCCTCTCTCCAGCTGGTGCTGATAGGACTTGTGCTCTGTGGGCTGAGACTAAGACCAAAGATTAGGATTTTTAATTTTCGCCTGCTTGGGGCAGAGTCAAAGTCCTGGGTGGAGGATGAAGTTCCCATTGTGCTCTCCAGGGGTGTCTGCATGCACATTTACAGCTGCCTTTTTGGGGCACTGCGAGCCAATTGTGTGAGCACACCGAGCCTTGGTTCCTAGTGCCCAGTAATGAGACTCTGTTTTCATTTACACTCACCTACCCTGTTGTGGAAATCCATCCAAGTTTTTAAAAGCAGGGCTCTCAGGGCCCACCTCAGTGCTAAAGCATGAAGTGACAGCACCTACAAGAAAATCTAAGTACAACCTGCATACTGGAATGAAAGTATGGATGCAAACACTCTGGCACATACACGAGCATGACAGGATTGTAAATTAGGCTTTTCTTGACTGGAGCATGCAGTAAGGGTCTGCTGGGAAACAAGTTCTTTGTCTAAGCATTTTTTAAATATTACTAGAACATTTCTTTTGCATGTAGGTTGAAGGAATGGTCAGTGCCATAACATACCTTGTGCCTTTGGATGGAAGAGATTGTGGGGGGAATGGGTGGGAAGGAGACCAGGCTTTTGTCTGGGAGAGGAAAGAACGAGGAGTTCTGGGCAGTGCATAAATACTCTGCTGAGTATGAGGTTGTACAAGCTGCACAGACTCCATTAAGGAAAGGCCACAGATAGACATGAGAATGGTTACAGAGCTGGTGCATTATCTCAGCTCTACTAAAATGAAAATATACAGTACAAACAAAAGATCTACAGCTTTGTGAAGAGATTGGGAGAGAGAGGAGGGGGAGCCAACTGAATGTTGGGCTGTGCAAATGCGTGCAACAAAAAAATCTTTTCTTCCCTCTAGCCATTGTTCTATTGTCTTTCAAAGGCCATTAAATTGAACAGCAGGTTGTGATGAAAATTTCATTAAGCCCTAGTTAAATCATTATGAGGGTGCCATATTCATGTCTCTGCTTACTCCCCATCCAGGAAAAAATGAATAGGAAAGAGTTGAGCTTTTTTTCCCTTTCTCCTTAAAAGCGAACTAACAAAAGTTCAGAAGTTAGAAGAGAATGGGAAATGGGACATGAAACAAAAGGAGGCCAGAGAGGTGAGCTGGCTAGGAAGAAAATTAGACTTGCATAAGAGCATTGAAAGGTGGTCAGGGACAAATACATCATTTTGACAAGCCTCCCTCCCCCTCCCTTCAGCCAACATGGTTGTTTTTAGAGTGGCTAATTAAAAAATATATATTTCTGGGTGCAGATGGCTAGACTGTTCGTAGAGGTCCTCTACAAATATGAGTCTTTTTCCCTAAATGAGTTATATACTGATGCAACACAGTGTCTTCTCTGTTTGAACTCCAGCAGAAAATTATTGTCATGTCTTCTTCATGTAGTGCTAAAGTAAAATTGTCAGTAATCACTGGTTGCTAGTCAGGTAATTAGCATATTAATGAATTTCCCTGTGAATGAGGTGTTACAAGTGGGAATCTTTGATAGTACATGTAGGTAAAAAATGCAGCAATTTGTGATAAATGCGTATTTCAGTAATGATTTTTAGTCTTCCTAGTTTGTAAAGCTTTGTGGGATGAAGATCAAGAATCTTGGTTAAGCTTTGCTGCATTATGTCAACAAGAATAATATAATACTTTATTTCCCTTTGGGAAGAAAGGGAAACATTTGCACCAGTAGTTGAGGTTTAATTAAATCAATTTCCTGTGAATCTTTCAAAGACCAGATATGAGCCAGATTCCCATTTCTCTATGTACTCAAAAGTTTATATATTATTTAACTTGTACAATGGGCTGTGTTTGCTCTCTTTTTATTGTTTGGAGTAGTCTTCTGAATTGCTGTGGGAAATGTGCTTTTCAAGCATTCTCTCAAATGGCCTCTTTCGTCAAAATCAGAAAAAGGGAAGGGCTGCACAGAGGACTTTAGGTGTCAGTTCAAACCCCATATCAGTCAGGGAAAGGGCTTCTCTGTTCTGGAACGGGCTTCAAGGACAAGTGAGGGATCCCAAAACACTGGTAACAGGTTTGACTCTTTCAAAGAAACTTTACTGATACGAGAGCAACGGTTTTCTTCAATTATGTTTGTTAGAAAACAGAAGTAAAAATTAGTGAATTTTGTCAGTAAAGGACAAGAATTTTTGCATTTTAAACATGCTTCTCAGAGTGCATCAATGCACACATGTACAAATGCACGTATGTAAACACATCCCTGCACTCACACATGAGCTGATAAGGGAAGCATCACTCTTCATATAAATGGTTTTCATGTAGATTTGTTGTATATTTGCCCTTGCTTAATGTGCCCTGTAGGAACCCACAGCACCTGCTTCTCCAAGAGCTCCACACTTCCTTTTCCTCCTTGGATATGAGTTTGGGGAGGGTGTTGGGGTGTTTTTATGGGGGTTTATACTTAGCTCTAAAGCTCCTTGCTCTTTTTCTTTCCCCCCTAATTTTGCCATCTTCCTGCTGCTGGATGAAAGTGTGTGATTGACAATGAGTCATGCTGACACAGAGACATAAGCGTTTCAGTGAATCTAAAACTTGGGGAATTTTACTCATTACTAATACAGTGCTCATTTTTCTTCTCTCAAATTCTGTGGAAAATCCTCATATGCAGCTTTAGTATTAGGCCCCCAAAGGCATAAACCTATTACTGAAGTCACACAATGTTATTTTACATGAAACATTCTGTCCTTTCTAACTTGAGCTTCAGAAGAGGAGTCAGTCCCCTTTTATTCCTGGTGTACAATAATGAAGATAATGGAGTGGGTTTGGAGAAGCCTTATACACTGTGACAGACCTCAAGCCCTTGCCCTGAGGGTCGTCTGCCGACCATGGGATTCCTTTTGCAGCTAAAATCATTAGGAGAATGAGATACAGGCATGTTTTTCTTCTGTTTTCTTCAGGCATCAGAGGATGGCAGAGACTCTCTGTCTGTCTGTTCTCCTCATTTGTAGAAATGAAATGGAAATCTCTTTGAAGTCACTGAGCTTGACACAAGTTTGTGAAAGAAAAGACCAAAGCAACCGCTTAGCTTTTCCTTGCACTTTTAATGTGATTGGATTGCTGCATTTTAATTTATGGCCTGTGCTTGTGGAAAATTAAATCTCTGAAATCTCTGTAGCCTTTCCCCTAAAAGTATGGCTTGGCTTCTGGAAAAGAAAGAGGCAAACAAGTAAATTCCTTCCTATTTTTAGAATAAGCTGGAGTATTCTTCGGCTCTTTACATCTCCTAACTTTTCATTAAGAATCAATCTTCTTTTTCCATTTTAGCTGTTTTAACAGGTTGTGTATCTGTTCATCTTTAAAACCTTCATAGTGGGTCAGTCTTCTGAGGCCAGTCCATGTTGTTGTAGGGAATTTGCAGGAATTCTGTACAATGAAGGACCATATGAACATCTACCTGATGGCAGAGCCTGAGCACATGAGCTTGTGTGGGTACAGCCATTCATCTGCATGGCTCATTCTTCCTTGGTAAGGACCTCTGAAACTCAGTTCAGTTGGGCTGTTTAAATGAATACTTTGAATTTTCCATACACACACGTATGCAGACATACATACATACATGCACACACACATATGTAATCTATTATGTGTATTTAGACATAAATATATATGAACACACACACACAAATCATTCATTTATTGTGTTTCATATCTTTCCTGCTCCAAAATTTTGATCATAGAGTCCTTAGGTCTTCAGAGGGAGAGCAGTTAACCTGAGCTGTTTAGTAAGAAGGGAGCACGTGTGCTTGCAGAGCTTTAACAGGCAGTGTGGGTACTAGAGCTTCATGTATTATAGTAGGCAGCAGTACTATAAGTAATTACTTGTCATGAAAAAAGGGATGAGAAGAGCCTCCTGGGCATGATTTTTGTCTTCTGAACATCCCCCAAAGGCTATTTGTATTTGATGTTTAAGTTTACATTATAAATCACAGCACCTGTTAATGTGGCAGTTTAAATGACTGTTGTTTTAGCAGTTCTGTAATCTATAAAAGTGAGCCATACTGAATTCAGCCTCTCTAGTTGAAGTATCTCCTGACATTATCAAACTTTTAATCAGCAAATCTTGTAGAAAAATCAAGATGTCTCCCTCTTTTTAAGCCATATATTCCAAAGCAGGCCATTCATGGGCACAAGAAGGGTGGCCTTTGAAATGCAGACTCTTGTTTTTAAATCACATCTGATGAGATGGGAAGAAATAAAGTGCACAGATTCGGGAAAGGCCTAAGGGTACTGTAATTGGTTGAGGTTTAAAATTCTTTTATTTGGTTCTTCACTGCCCCTTTGACAGAGTACGTGCTGAAGAGGCTTTGTAATGCTTTTCCACTGAAGGACAAACAAGGGTACTTGGCAGTTGAGTACTTTCAAGTTTTGTTGCACGCTCCTGCCGCTGTGGAAGGATGCTTCAGGTGCCCTGTGGTTCCATGTTCATCTCTGCAGTCTGTCACCAGAAAACGTGTCTTTTCTTGTAGGGCAGGGCAGCATCTAACTTCCATGTGTGCTTTCCAAGACCCTGCCATATGGAAATATGCCTTCATATACTGCTGATACAAATAAAAAATAATTAAAACATTTGAAAGTTTGTTTGTGAAATAGGCCTGTGTGAAGAGAAGGCCCTGTTAAATACTGTAGCTTAAATTTTTATTAACAAGTGCTTTAACTCCAGAACAGAGGTAGCCTAGTTTGAAGCCTTGCCAGCTCTGACTTGCTCAAAGTGGAGTTCATTCATTTGTTGCCTTCAGTTTTTAAGGGTTTTCCTTCCCAACAGTTTAGCCTGATAGTCACGGTTTATTTCAGTGGATGTTTTCAAAATTTGCTTAGATTCCCTTCCAGCTCTCTCTTCTTACATCCTCAAAGGTTTTTAGCTTTTGGATTTTTCTTCTTCCTCTTAATAAAGGCATCTGAGGTGCTGATACAGCATCTTAAATATAGAAGAAAGCATTATGGTCAAGTGAGATACAGGAAACTGGTGCTTTTGGAGAGAAGATGCAGTCCCTCTCTCCCCCTCCCTGGTTCAGAATGAAAGTCTTCTCTGATGAATCTCTACAATTAAAATTTCTTTCTGGGTTACGTTCACTCCATAATATTGAACAAGCAGGAGCCAAAGCAAAGCTTTCTCTTTTCACTTCCCATCTTTAACACCACAACATGTAAGTGGTTCAGCAAGGCAAAAATAATTATTTGGGCTCCTGTCTGTCCTTCATCCCCCAGGTAGCCAGACCCCTCACCAGCTGTGGTTCATTTCAGTAGGGGTTTTCAGAATTTGCTGTCACTGTTGACCCCACGTCATTTTGCTGTGCGTTCCCCGGTTGTATTCCACCTAGGTCAGCTTGCAGTGAGCCTTTGGTTTTTGTGTGCTCTTCCTCTTTTTAAGTTTTTTTTATTGTTATTATTATTTTATTTTCATTTCCCCCTCCCCTGGAAAAGCCATTAGCTTTCTGACCTTCATTTCAGTGCTTGGGTAAGTGCTGGAGGAACCTCTGCCCCAGACTGCAAAGCCCAGATGTACGTGGGGAGTGTGCCAGCTCCTTCTGCGTGCTCGTGTGCCGCAGCTTTCGGGATGTCATTTATTCAAGAGTGAAGAGCAAGCCACCTGTTTCTCAGGCCTCTTGTCCCTCATATTAAAGGTTCAAGCCCTTGCTGAATAGTAACATCTTAATCTGGGCAACATGCACACCATTTAGCTGAAACCTATTTGTCGAGCTAGCAGGATTTGTGGGATTTTTTTCCCCTTTCTCTTACCCCTGAGGCGCTTGTCACGACCGTGCATTTTAAAATTAATCAGACCTCCCAGGCTTGTGTGACTGTGTGGTTTAACATGAAGAAGTGGATATCAAGTATTTGCCCTAATTAAATAGGCCTGCTTGGTTTTGTTCTAGTGGATGCTTGGTCTTTTTTTTAATAAGAGCTGCTTACGGAGGAGGCACGGCCAGCTCTAGAGTTGGTGGAGAGCTCACTTCAAAGTTTTCCTCACCACCTGCGCCCGGGGTGCTGAGACCTGAAGGGCTCCCTGCGTTCTCTCTGAGCAGCACAATCTGTGGGCAGGGAGTGGAGGGGGAAGGGGAAATTCAGCCAAATGAGCGGTGCGGGAAGGGGAGGTGAGGAGCTGGGACGAGCATGTGGATTGGCTTTTGAAGTTGATTAAGATGACCTGTCATCCTGTCTGATTAGCTTCAGAGCTCAGTCTGTGCCATGAGCTATTCACAAGGCTGTCTTGTGTCTTCTGTTTAGCAGAAGCAAGGGAAAGCCTCTAGTATGGCAAGGAGCAACATTTGCAGCAACTCCCACTTGCTTGTTTAGCTAATGAAGTAGCCCTGTAAAAACACTCCTAGGTTTGAAGCTGTTGCTTAGTTTTATTAGATACATGTCTGTTTAAGGTTGATATTTTTAAGGTGGCTTGGGGGTTGCCAGCCTTACTCATCTGTGGCCATCTCCTGCGTTGCACAGAAGCTGTACTGGGAAGGTGGAATTCCTTTCAGCATCTTTCCTTCTCATACAGTTTAATTGTATTGTGGTTTCTGCATTGCCTCGGGAGGAAGCATGCTGTATGTGCATGATTTCTCTGATGTATGAATTCAAAAAGTGCTCAAAAACCAAATAAAGGAGAGTTGGTGGGGGACTCTCTGCCCTAAGCACCCTGAAACCTGTTACATAGTAATTAAGGACTGATAGCATTTAGCAATTCAACAAGTTACTTTTAGCCAAAAAATAGTAGAAAATTTGGAACAGTCAACATTTTTAGACAAAATGTTTCTTTGGAAATGATATTTTTTGTTTTTAAATGTTTAAGATGATTAATCTGAAACAGAAATGAAAACATTTCAATTAGGATTAAATAAAACACTTTGGGTCAGGTGGAAACAGCTTTTCCCCTGACTTGGTTTGGCAGCTGAAATGAAAAAATGCAAACTAGTCAAACAAAAATGAGTGGCAAAACCTGGTGGGGTTTTGGGGGTGTTTCTGTATCTAATGACCTGAGAAGGACAAATGAGCAGTCGTTTTACAGACACTGAAATATATCTGAATGTTACACACTGTGGGTTTTGAGAGCAATCTGTAATATTAGTCAGAGTAGCTTTCAAAATCTGATGTCCTCCAAACGTGCAAATTTCTGTGCCTTCTGAAGCCTCAAGTCAGCAAAGTTTTGCAGCACCTAGGGCATTTTATTTTGGAGCAGATTTTGGAACGTACACACATTAGATGTGCTTGGCCTGTCTTTGCAGCCTTGGAGTCTGTTCTAGAGGACCTGGAAATCCGCAGCTGGTATAGCCCAGAATTTTACTTTGCTTTCTATAAAAAAATCCTTGCAGCCCATCACACAGTAAAAAGAAAAGCTCTGTTTATTTATTTCCATAACAGTTCAAATTGCTGAAGTGAAACCCAGCAGGTAGCATGATGCTCCATTGATTTAAAAGTTTATTGTACATCCATGCACTAACTCAGTGCCATCTTTCTCTTCTTCTCCCAGTATTATTATTCCTATTTTATTTTTAATTTCAAACCTTGGCAGAACCCAAATGTAAAGAACATATTGACACTGCCAAGCATCTGTCTGGTGCTTGACAGCATCATAGAAACCCTTCCAGTGTTTCCTCTGGGTTGCTATTGGTTATTTAACAACACAATGCAAACGGTGCAGTGTGGGTGTATGTGAAAAGGAAAGAAAGGTTGAGGTGGGGGGAAGGAGCCCTGCACGAGTAAATATGTCTTTCATCATATCTTTTGTTTGGTCTGTTTGCTGTGTGCTATTCACTAGTCAATAGAAGTTGTTTGACTGTTCTGCAAAGGGGTAGGAAACCTTTTCTTAAACTTTTATTCTCCTGCTTTTGTCTCAGTCCGCAAAGTTTTCTGCTTTTGTTTTTCTTGCCCCGTTTTGTTGCCACCTGTCTGCTGCTGGAGGGGTTTTGTTGCTGCTGTTTGGCTGATGTGAGGTGAGCTCACTCAGGTACAGGTGAAGTGGATGTGAGAGAGCTTATGAAGGATTTGCTGCGCTGGTCCACGGGGCCATAGAGCTCTTTCAAGCTTGTGTTTTAATTTATTTATTTAGCCTGAGGATGAAAGTGAAAAGTGAATGAAGAGAAAGATCAGGCTCTGCTTTCCGCTGAAGAATGCCCTGTTAGCACTTGTGTGACTTGGTGAGGCTCTCTGAGATGTTCAGCCTTGGTTTAATTCGTATTTAAGATGTCTCCTCCCAGCACATTAATATAATGTCAAAGTAGAATGCATTGCATGGTGTAATTACTGGAGAGAGCAGTAGTTGGGGAAACAGACGGTAATTGAACACATGGCTGTTTATTACAACAGGACAGTGCTCCTACGCTGGTATTTAGGGCATTAATAGGGAAGAATTGATTTGTTGTTTTAAGATGAATTCAATCACTGTTGCTCAGGCCTTTGTTTGTTCAGGCCGAGTTATGCTTTGTTTGTGTTATGTGCCCAAGAGGTTTACACACCACAGCGTGGCATTAGTCATGCAGAGGGCTTGGGAGCAGAGAGCCATTTAAGTGAACAAAGGACATTTTTCTTTTTGGCTCTGTTTATCTTCCTCTCCAGTTTTGTTACCCTCTAATCTGTCTCCGTCTCTCTCTCCCTCCTTTCCCCCTCTGTCCTTCCCACCCCAAACATTTCTAATCAATGCAGAGGTCCTCCCACTTTCTTCCTTCCTCCTCCTCCTCCTGGTTCACCCTCCTGGGGACAAATGGAGCTGTGACTGACAGGTGGCAACACGGGGTTGTGGCATGGGGTAAAAGGTGTAGACAGGAGTGGTGGCTTCGGGGTTTTGCAAGGAAGTGCTGGGGTTGGGGGCTGGGGGGAGCAAGGACTGCTTCAAAGCAAGCAGAGGGGAATGAGCTGTACCCTGCACGTGTCCTCTCCGGAGTTTTGTGTGCTGGAACCTTTGGTGGGTCCTGCTGCACGAGCAGGGCACGTCCTGGGACTGAGTGAGCATCCTGCCCTCTTCTCACTCTCCAGCTCGGAGGGAGGAGGAGAAAGCCATCTGACTGAATTCCTGGTCTCCCTGTTGGGAGCAGCATGGTTTATGTTTTAGGCTCGTTGTGCTTGAGAGGAATCTCATCTTGGTTTATTTCTGAGTGTGGGAGAGTTACTGGACACTTGAGGGTGATGTGGGCCAAATTCTGCTCTCAGGTGCAAGTTCATCACTCCCACTGAATGTGCAAGAGCTTTAGGAAGGCAGCGTTGACCCACTGCAGGGTTCGTAAAGAACCCAACGTGACTTGTTTTCCTGTCCCTCCACAGGCAGGGATTAGGCCTGGTCCTAGAAGGAGCAGAGTTAAAACTGAAATGTAACAGCAACAGCAGAGTCTGTGGGGTCACTGCCTGGTGGAAACGTTTATTGCCTGGCTGGCAAGGTCCTTGTACCTAAGTACAGCAGTGCAGGATGACAGCCCCAGCCTTGCCCTCTGGGGAACAGAAAGCACGGGCTTCGGCAGCCCGAGGAAGGAGAAGCACAGGTGTGTGACACGGAGAGCCAGATCCTTCCTGTCAGGGAGAAAAAGCAATTTCACACACTGCGACGTGCGAGGAACCTCCACTGTTCATCTGAGCCTTTCAGCTGTGGTTTACTGAATTACTGAATCTGCAAATAAATAAGACACACAGGAGATGAGATCTGTGGGCGTGAAGTCCAGCAGGGACTGTTTGTTGTGTATGGGACATGCTACTTGGCTACTAATTATATTTTTTTTTCCTAAATATCTAGGAATTGCAGTTGCAAAGGCCAGCCCATATGCCCAAAGGAAAATATGATTTCCATCTCAAAAAAACCCCCCAAATAATTATTGTATTGCACTGCCAATAAACAGGAATGATAACAGCCAAAGATACAAAAGCCTCAAAGTTAGGAACGGTGTCCAAGTGCTTTATCAGAGAGGAAAGTGTCTCTCCTGACTTGGAAGAGGTTATCCTAGTGTCCTGTTTTTCCAGTACAGTTTGGAATGTTGCATTAGTCTTGTACTGCAGATTAGCCCACACAATCTTAAGGTAAATAGTCTAGAGACAAAGATCACATGGAAGAAGAAAGCCCCTTGGTTTTTTTATGCACCCTGATGTTTTTATGCTAAACTTCTTTTTCTTTTCTGTTTTGCCCACAACACATATCCCATTTCAGTAACTGAGCATCTTATGTCCCACACAGTCAGGCATCAGGGGAAAAAAAAAAAGAAAAAGCAAAAAAGTCAGCAACAAACCAGAAAAATGGTTTCAACTGTAGTGATTACTGTGTATTCATTTGATCCTGTAGGTTTGCTCGCTTGTTGCAAAGTCTAAAGCATGTTAATGTATTTTTGCTGAGATATCTATATACAAGACCTAAAAAAAGCCATGTATTTCCAAATAGTTATATTCCCTTGTATATGAAATTAATATATGAAGATGAAACTAGAGGACAGCAGGCTCTTGCTAATGATTGTCAGCTGCAACAATTCTGGATTCCACACTGATCTCATGTACAGCTTTAATCAGCAATGGTGTTTAACTAAATATGGAGACATTTCACTGAAGATTATTTTATTTTAAGTCTTTTTTTTTTTATGCATTTCCTCTTGCTGTGTCATCTAATTGATTCACGGCTCCTGTGAAGCTTTTGGGTGTGGGATGTATGGGATGCATATCCAAGCAAAATGAATTCTTCTCTTGCTGTTCTGGCCAAGTCAGTCCTGTCTGAGTTCAGATGAATTAGGGAGCTTTCATTGGTAGTCATTCTATAACTAAGCATAGAAGTATTAGATGAATAATATACATAACATGGCAGCTTAGGACCTTGTTCTTTCTGCTGAAAAAGGGTGCAGTCTTTTTGAGACAATAATGGGGCTTATTATTATTATTGTCATTTTATTGCTGGACAGGTTACTGGATGGGAGAACACAGTACCCAGTGGGTGCTACACAGCATGCGTGCCCCAATATTTTAAAGAAATGGGGCTCACAAAGACAAAATAGTGAGAGGTGCTTTCTTACATTGCCAGACTGCAAAATGTTCCCAACAGTTCTATGTAAACCCGTTTTGTTGGTGGTTGCATTTGTTCTGGCCTTACGCCATAGATATAGCACGGAGCAAACTGCTGTTAAAATGCTGCAGAGTTCAGCTGCCAGCTCCATTTCATCCTTGCTTCCTCACAGGTTGGTGCTGACAACTGATGTGCTGGTGCTGGGCACTGAATGCTCCCCAGAAATGAGGCTGTAGTCACAGCCACCACGCTCCGGGTGTTTCCAGGGGCACACAAGATGCACTGTGCCTGCTTTGAACTCGTCTGCTTCAGCTGTGCTAGCAGACAAGTCCCTGTAGACATGGAGGCAGGTGGGAAAGCATCAAGAAGAGAAGAATGGAGATGCTTGCTGTATTTGCATAACCAAGCAGCATTGTGGGGAAATGGAACGGGGAGACAATTTTTCCAAGCTTTTCAGCATAAGGAGGTTAAAAGTTCTGCTTTAACATTCTTCAGACCTTCCCTTCTCCCTTAGAACACACCTTTGCAATCTGATTAATCTTGGGATGGGCAAAATACTGGTGGAGAAATGTTTGTTTCATTTTGTTTTGTTTTGTTTTGGAAAATCTTGTTCCTACTTGGAGAAGGCACTGGGATTGTTTAAGCAGTGCCAGGTAGCTTTCCTCTCAGGCTGAATGCAGTCCATAAAGCTGTCAGTTCTGTAGCTTAATACTGGGTCTTAATGTATTAATTCAAGGCTTTCAGTGATCTAGGACACAACATGTGCCAGGAGTGGGAACTAAAATTAGAGGCAGACTTTTGGCTGTGAGAGCTGCGTGAGGCTACTTGGGGTGAAAGAGGAGGGAAGAGAGCTGATGTCAGCCACAGTCCAAGGACTGTGAGATGTCCAAAGCATCCCCCAAAAGCAGATACAGGTTTTTCTGCAGCGAACTCTGTGGTGAATGGCCCTTCCTTTTTCTGTCTCATCCCACTCACTGATACAACATTCAGTGGTTCATTTCTCTCTCCAAATCTATGTTGAAAGCTGTCTTAGTTCACTTGTTATACCAAGACCTGGACTTGGCTGAACTGGGATTGTGATTCCCACGCCCTCCCTCTTCCCTCCTCCCCTGCCCCACCTTCCCCCTTAAATAGTAGCTGATCTTCTATAAAATGGACCTTTAAAAAGTGAAAACATTGTGAAATGGGAAACAAAGTGAAATTCTTGTGAAGGATTCTAAGTTTTCATTCATAGAAAGCAGCTCCTGATGTAAAAAAAAAAAAAGATGAGGCAAAATAGGGCTGAGCAACAGGAAAATAGTTTCTTCCTCCTCCACTTCATTGGATGTATTTTCTTATGTAAAATTTTATTCTCTTGGCTGTGTGCAAGAATAATTTCCCTGTAATTTTTTTTAATATATCATAATTCTGTTAAGGACTATGAATGAAGAATAATTAGGCATTATTGTTTGGTTATGTAGATTCTCTTGTGATTCTTTCTTGTTTGCTTGGTGTAAACTGCCGATACTGTTCTGGCCGTGTAGAAATAATGACTGTGTTACTTCATGAATATGAGATTGCAGGGACCTTGTTTTAAATTGCTGTGGCACTCTTTCCTCCTCTGTGATTATTTCAGGCTATCTGAAACATATTCTTTCTTTTTGAATAGAGAAATACTCAGAAGCACAAGTTCATAGACATTTCATCTTTGCTAAAACATCTTCAGTCTTTACCTTACAGTGGCTTGTCTCTTTCTAGTAAAATGAAGGCTGCACTCTGGCACTTCTGTGGGATGCACAGAAACACAAGAGGGGGGCCTGATTCAAATGAGATACGCAGAGATAATTCTGCAATATGAAAATTTTGCCTTATATTCAAACAAAGAAAGATTTGTAAGTTCTTAATGTTAGGGGAAAACACTTCTCCTCTGAAATCTGTACTGTGAATCTAAACTCTGATATTTTACTCCTATTCATGTACAGCACTTTCTTTGATGACTGCTGGAGTTCTGATCTCACAGAGAGCAGAGAATATTGGAGTTGAGATTTCTTGAGCAGAGCTTAGGGGATAATATTGTGTTTAGTTTGTTTCACTAGATGCAAGCTAATCAGAGAATAATTAACAGTCAAAATGCCAAGGTCCTCGTTCATGTAAAGGATCTGGTATTGAAGTCCTCAATAAAGTAACACTCACATTGAATTCAGTGAGACTTTAAACTGAACAAATGCTTCAGGATTTGTCCCCAGCTTTTTTGTCCCTGTCAGTTTTTAATGAGCATCCCATAAAAGTGTTTAACAATTGTACTGACTTTGATTTTTCAAGGTTTGGGAGAAAATTGCTTTCTCAGGTTGAGAAAAAAATATTGAAACAAAAAAAGCACATTTTCTCATCATGTTGTCTAACATAGTGTAAGCAGATTCAAAGACTCTCACATCATGCTTTCTGATAGTTAAGGATGTTATAAAGAGTATTGTAGAGAAAATGCTGGGAGGAAGAATTACAGCTGATAGATGGAGATATTTTAGACCTCATCCTAAATTCTTGGGGTTGAGGTAAAATTTAGACAGCAAGGCAGTTTCTGATGCAAGTTGTTTGTTTGTTTTATAAATGGAAGGGGGGGAAAAGCCACTTCTAAGATCAGCATATAGAGACAATGGTGTTTGAATCCCGTGGCTCTGTGTCAGAGGAAGCAGCTTAGGGTGCCTGGATTCATCCTTTGCCTTGCTTCCCTCCGTTGTCACTGAGAGCTCCCAGGCTGAGACAGATGGCTGCTGGTTTAGTTGTGTGCGTGGGAGACAGGAACTTCCACATGTGATTTTTTACCATTTGGTAGTAATTAGTTTGTTGTATAAATTAACATTAACTGAACCATTCTTCAGGCATTGTTTGTAATTATTCTCTGAGCCTCTGAGTTGGGTAAAGAAATAAAAAGTGGGGAAGAAACTGCTTCTTATTTTGTGCAGGGAAAGGACTCTGTCATTAAGCAGAACAGAGCAGCAATTACCATTGCATGCCCAGCAGACTGAAAACTTTGAAAAAGCCCTTTAAAAAGCGAGATTTTATTTTTTTTTCCTCTGGAAATATTAATGGAAATTAATGATTTAGATGTGCAGATAGGCTTTATAAAATTTGTAAGAATAAAGTATGGATGTAAGCAAGGGTAATCAGACCTTCCTGACATCATCATTATCACTGTGGTACGACTACCACTGCTGCTGCTTTGATGTGTATTTATAGGGAGTAGAGGATTGATTTATTTCTTAAAATGTGTTCTGTCAATATTGTTCCATTTCCCCCCCATTTTTGAAACATTTCCTGGTTTGTTTGTGGTAGGCAGTAGGGGTCTTGTGCTGCATGTCAGGAGATGAACTATCGTTAGTGCTGGTTTTCTCCGGGGGTTTCTGCAATTTCCAGCAACCAGCCAAATCGGAATTGTCAGGAGAACAGCCTCTCACATGTTCCTTGGCACTTCTGCTGCCAGACTTGGTCAGAATCCAGACATGCAGAGGTTCATGGACATGAAAAATAACAGGGAAAATGCCCTCTGGTATTAGCCCAATATTTTAGGAACATATTGGGAATCCCCAGGTTCATTTGCTGGAAAAGTTCAATGCTTCAGCAAGTTAGGAGGTTTTATATCTTGTTGTACTGAAGTTTTTCCCTTTCATACCCAGGAGTAGCTGAGAACTGGTGTTGGTGTCTGTCTTGTAATAGAGCTCTCCTAGCCTGGATATAAAGCTGGCAGATGGGCAGGGTGGCCCTGGGCATTAAATCCTCTCACACATAGACTGGGTTGCAGAAGTAAAACTCAGGTACAGTCCATCACACGGTACTCCCCAGCTTCATTAAAGTTAATTTAGTGGCCAAGTATACCCTCCAGAGAAAGGTTCGTGTGACTTGAGTTTAGAAGTGTCCTGGTACTTTCTTGTGAAACAAAATGAAGGCAGTTTTACACCCAGACTTGAAATACGTCTGTGTAAATTGGTGTTTATTGTGGTTTTACTTCAGTTTGTTGCATTCAGGGCTCACACACAAGAGGAGAGTTTGGGTCTGAATTCTTCTTTCAGAATTGCTATTAATATTTACATTTGTCCACGTAAGTAGTTTTGCCTGGACAACAAATGCTAAAAGAGGACTTGAAATTCTGAAATAAGTAAATAAATGCAGCTTAGTTAAGAATTGTTCTGTTTTTCTTGGCACAGTGACTTAGCCTATATGAAGCTTTGTGCTGTTTGGGGAAGAGGAAGGTGGGAGGCAGTGTGTGGGAGCTTTGGTGGCTGGAAATGTAAAGAGAATACAAGCTGAGTACGCTGAAACCTGCAGCTAAGGGACAGCTACCACGGATGGTTTTCTTTTTGTCCTGCTTTCTGGCAGTGGTTCATGCTGTAGCTGAAGGTATCTGTGTTTCTCCAACTTTAGATATCAATGAATCAAACATTTTCTGAACCATTCTATTGGACACTTTTTTTTTTTCCTTCAACTGCCCAAACAGAAGGTGCCAGCCGTGCTTTGGTATCGGTGTGACAGCGAGGTGGCTGGGTTTGCAGTCAGCTGCAGTGAGCACGTGAGCTTTGCAGTTCACTTTCGCCCTGCTGGAGGGCTGTGGGCCACGAAGCAAGAGCTGAAGGCTTTGTTTTAAGAAGTGTACAGCTACAGCATCATTGTACCAATTGTAGGGCTGGGGTTCTTTCATCCCTGGAGGAATACCGGCAGAAAAGATCAGTCCCGTGGCGAAAAGCACAGAGCAGACTCAGAAAACACAGTTTCTTCTGGATTTTTTTTTTTTCCTATGTGGTGTTTTTTCACAGATTGCCACATGAACTTCATTCTCTGTGCCCGGTTTCTGTGGTTTTAAAGTGTGGTTGACAGGGATAGTAGCTGTGTGCTTCTTCACAGTGGTGAAGTTTGATTCCCGCTTGGGAGACGCAGCCTGAGAGTGGTCCTGCTTTACAAGAAGGGACTAGACATAGATCTGAGGAAGCAAGCTCCCTGGAAATGCTTGCCTTTTGCAGCTGAGCCCCATTTGCATTACCAGAAATGAGGCTGCAGGTTGAGTTTGGGAGCCTTTGGCCCGGGTTCAGTAGCAGAGCTCACTTTTGCCTCAGTGGAAATGCTGCACGTGGAGCAGCTGCAGAGTCGGGCCCCTTGTGTGGTACTTACACCACCAGGAAAAGCTGTGGTTTCCATAGCTTGTCCTAGATTCTCCTTTCTTGGACCAGACAGTTCTCCTTGCTGGAGCTCGTGCTGGGAATTCAGCTGTGGTCCTGGGGACGTGCAGCCCTCGTGACGCAGGGCACCGTGCGGGGTGATAGCCTGAGAAGCAAAGATAAAATCAGCCTCGCCTTGCCTGCCACACAAAAAATGTCTTGCTGTCTCACGTGCTTTTCCTCACACGCCTCGCAGAATTTATTTATTTATTTGGAGGACATGCGAGTTATGGGCTGTGGCGTGGCAGGAAGGTGAGGAATGCTTTGTTTTGTTTTTAGTTTGGGGAAGAAGCGGGTGGGAGGGAGCGTGTGGGAGCTGCAGTGACTTGGAGCTCAAAGAGAATGCATTAATTAACCCAGGGGGATGGCTGGGATGCAGGAGCGAGGAGCTGCAGCTTTAAACCCAGTGATCTTTATCCATTGCTGGGTTTGGGTCACAGACCTTGGATAAGAGAAGGGGAAGAAGGGGAGCAGGAGGGTGGGCACAATGGGAACCAGATGTTTGGAGCTGGCGGGGGTTTGGCCTCTCTGTTACTGTGTGACAAGGCACGGGTCTCCCTGGCCCTCAGAAGTGTGCCATTCTTCTCTGGAGTCCTTCTGCCCTCTGCCCAGGGAGGGGGAGAGGCATGACATGCAGGCATGCTCACATACATGATGCACACATGCCCGCACAGACAGCCCTGGCTCTGCTTTTTTCCTTTGGCCTACCTTTCTGAATGGCCCTGGAAGACTAAACAGGTGTTATCTACTTTTGATTTCAGTGCATTTAAATTAATCCTGTCAGCTCAGCTGTTAAAACAACTGTCATCTCCAGCTGTTAGTAATTTTCGACTGGGCACTTTTACAGGTTGCCAAGTTCTGAGCCTGCATTGTGAATCTCTCGCTCCCTTTCTCTCCAAGCGCTATAGTAACAATTTGTATTTTTTTTAAAGGGGACTTGCATTGCACTGTTTTTACAGCGAACCCTGTTTATTATATATTGAAATAATATCATCACAAAACGCAACACCATCATGCCAGACTTTGGAATAAAGAGCTAAACCATGTGTGGAGTGCGGTGCATATCAATCTTCTGAGGGTTGGTTGCAGCCTCTCTGTGCATTTTAAATTTGAATGAGAGATGAATCAACCTGAGAGTTTGGGAGGGAGGAAGAGAAGGGGCTCTAAATTTTTATTGCCAAAGCTTTCATTTTAGAAGCACTGGTCTCTCTTCTCCCTTTTGTCTTAATGTGCATTTAATTTTCATAACTAAATTAACAGGAGGTACCTTGAACCAAAAACATTTTAAATACCTTTCAGCTGTTAGATTAATGACATACACGTGGTAGCCGTAAAAATTGTAGGGAAAAAAGAAAAATCATACACTGGATACATGTTATTGATTTCAGTAGGCTCTCTCTAATGTGACTTACTCCTGTGTGGTCAGGATCTATAGTTCATTACCAGCGCTGCAGAGTCAGGGAGCACTTGTGGATCACACAGACCTGGAGCTGGCAAGGAAGGATTGCTGTGCCTTTAAGGGTTCCACTCATTGCAGTTGTCTGGCCACATTTTCAGCTGGTAGAGAACTGAGGCTGCTCCCTGGAGTTACGTTGCAAGCTGTCCTTAAAACACTGGAGAGGATTATTCAGGCATTTTTTTTGCCCGTGATGTACTTAAGAAGTGGCTATAGGTAATCTTTTTATCAGCAGACCAAGTAGCCAAATAAATGGGAATTTTTTTAAAAAAACCATGTTTTATATAGTCTCCTACATAAATAAGGGCAGTGTTTCTATATCTTTTAGGAAAATGAAGACTTTCCATTTAAAACCTCCTTTCTTACGGTTTTCATTATCATTTAGTTTTGAATTTCTAAAAGAAAATTCTGCTAAAATAGGAAACACTCCCCAAATATTACCAGAATAATTATTTAGCTTTCACTTTTTATTCTTGTGCTTACACAAAGAATTTTATTTAAAGGAAAAAAACAAAGAAAACAAAAATTTTAGCAATAACGTGAAAAATAAAAAGAAAAATATTCTGAAGTACCATCTAATTCAGCAGGGCAGATGCTGATCTAATTTCCACCTTCAAATGTATCTCTGCTTTTTGGCATGTTCGGTAATACAGAATTGCAGCTATCTGAGCAACATCTCAAATTCCAGCACAGTTATGGCTGTTTCTGAAGACCCCCCCCATTAATATCTTCCTAGAAAAATTTTATTTTTATGATTCATATGCACCAGCCTTTGGGTGTGCCATCATCATCTTTCTTCTCATACCGTGGTACCGTTTCAGTAGAACACGAAGCAACTTCCTCAGATGCCCCATTTCTTAGTGGACAACTGCAGAATGTGTCAGTTAAATGTGAAATGTTTAGTATCCCTCTCAGTACTGAAATCTGGACCACCAGCTGTGAGTGCTCAGTGTGGATGGGCAGGACCAAAGTGCAGCCACAGAGGCATCATACAATTGCTATTGCTACGACTGCCAGCAAGGGCTGGGGTTGCTTGTCTTGCTTTCTGCTGTGGCTCTCTTATTGCATGGCTAAATACTGGAGTTGCAGTGGTACACCAGACCTTTTTCTGTGTAGTTCAGCATTTCCTTAATGCAAGAATTGGAGCAATAATACGTTAATCTAAAATTCTGGTTTCGCAGAAGCTGCTACTGGGCAGGAGTGTTGTTAGATCAAAGCAAGTACTTCCTGTAAAAAATAGTGCTTTTTTGAAAAACAAGCTGAAACAACTGAAAATTCAAATAAGGGAAAGATAGACTGTGATGGACTTCTCCTCAGAATTACAAGCATTTTGTTTTAGGGAAACTAAAGAGTTCAGGCCCTGATGCAGTTTAATTTTTAGTGCATAACACTTTGTTGTTTAAACCTGCATCAAGCTCTTCTGGAAGATGCATTGCCAAATGTTCCTGCTTACAAGGATTTACCAATATAGGTTCAGTTTCTGCTTTGCAAGGATCCCCCAGCTGTTTGAAAAGCAGCTGAATTTTGCAGCCAGATGTGCTGCTGGTCTCTGAGGTGGACTGCTGCTTCCTTGCTGCTTTCTCCTCCACATGTCATCCCCACCACCAAGCTCAGGTTGATGTTGGACCCCTGGCTTCTGCAACAAGCTGTTCCCATCTCCTCAGTGCCAAATACTGCTAAAGGTACAGCATTTTTTAAGATTAGACGGTCGTTAACTTAGTGCTGCAAAGTCTAATTTACACATAATTTCCTTGTCATCTTTTCTCTTCTGCACGTTTCTTTCCTTGCAGACACACAGCTTCAATCCCCTTTGGCATGGCACCATTGTGAAAGTCAGGTTATTCCCATGCCATCAGTGAAATTACCTGTGTGTAAAATTAAAGGGAGACTGAACCAGATCCCAGTACCTTCAGCATCCAAAATGTGTGGCTGCTTTGCTTGCTCAAATTAAACGGCACTTCCAAACCTTTGAGGGTTTTGTGCAACTCCAAAGATTCCATTAATCTTATCTGTATGCAGTAAAACCGTGTCAATTCACACTAATGATTCTGGGAGTTAACAGGTAAGCACATTTTTCAGCTGGCTTTCCCGTGGGTGAGGGACTGAACCTAAACTCTTGACCCGACACATCTAAATTTAGGGGTATTCAAAATCTGAATTTTGCAACTCAAGTCAATATTTAAATTTCTGTGACTTTGCATGTCGCAGTTTTGGCCAGCTGATTTGTGTTTGACAATCCAAAGGTGTAGGAGATATCTACATAAGCCATAATCTCTTGGAAGATAGGCAGAGCACACATCCAAAGGGTGGAGGCTCTGGAATGCTCTGGCCTGGCTGAGGAGGAGTCCGCAGGCACACAGATATTTGTGCTGCTGAACTCAGAAAACCTGTTCCCCTCCTTGGGGACCAGGGAAGCCCTTCCATGGCCCAGAACCCAAGGGACCTGTGATACTGGAACATTTTTTCATCCCTTTGTCTCTTTCCTATGTAATTGGGGAAGATGTCCCTGAAGTCTGACATTTGAGAGGAGAGGGAAGATTGCTCCATTGCTTTTCACCATTGACTGGCAAAATATGTAACACGGGGACAACCAGACTCTATTTATTCCTCTTCTGTTTAAGTTTTCCTCTTTCAGTTCCATATCTTATTTTTCATTTCTTCCTACTAACTTTTCCAGTCTTTCCACTTGTATTCTTGAAGGAGTTCATTGGCTTCTCTTAACTGGGTTTGACAGGCATGAGCAAGCATCTCAAAGACAAGCAAGAAAGGCAACAGAAGTAGCAAAAATGATAGTGAAGATTTGATATCAACAGGACATGGCTATGTAAAGTGCACTGCAAATGTCAATACAGTGTAGAATATGGATAGGCAGTGATTAATTAAGCAGTGATTTCTGCTAGATGAGCTATTAAATGCAGTTCTTGACTGTTCTTAGAGATCTCTAACCCCAATATACAATAAGCTGTGCTTCTCAAGTTCCTATGTTCATAAAGCCAGGAGAGCAAATTTAAAATTATCAGTATATTTCCATGACCCACTGTGTGGTTGTTCTTATTTTGGTGAAACAGTGACATTTTGAACTTAGCTTGTTGTCTAGGAGTGACTGTAAGTTAAGCTGAAAAAATCCTCATTTGCACTCAAGGCTCTAGTGGTAAATGTATTGCTCAAGTTGATAAAACTTTCCCAAGAAAATAAGCAAGAAATTCTCAGTCCTGCTAACTATTGCCAACAATCTGATAGATAGACCTCAAAGTAGCTGCATATTTTCACTCGTAACAACTTTTTGGTTAGATTTGCTTCCAACATGAGAAAAAGAGGAGGTTTTCCACTTCCCATGATAAAGCAGTGTTGGTACCTTGGAATGAAACTTTATGTGCAGCTGTTGAGTGTTCCAGACAATACAATTTAGTATTTTTGTCCTCTCCAGGGGGACTGCTTCTCCCTGGTCATGTGTGTGGATTTTTCTGGTTGCATCTCTGTCAGGGGAGATGACATTTTTCAGCACTTTTGGAAAAACACAGGAGATAAGCTCATTTACGTGGCACTGGTGGGCTGTCCCAAGCAAAGTCAACAGAGTTAAGATTATGACTCTGTATTTTTCTGTGTGCCTACACATGTGCATGTGTTTATGCTCCTCTGAGAAGCTGATGTAAACAGGTGCCTGTTTCTGCTTTTCTGTGGGGGACAGGAAAGACAAAGCCCCATATTTACATTGTTTTTAAAAAAATTTATTATGTTACAAACTCATTGAGGCAGAGATGATGCTTGCTTTGTTTTCTTTACCAGTAACTGTATGTTAGTGTTATAAAAAAATACTTTACCTCACGTAATGTGCACCAGTAAAGGTACTGGTTCACTAAGATTTCCTTCAAAATTTTGCTTTAAAATTTTCAAAATTATAATATTTTCTGAACAGTTGATGTGACAAAGTAGTACTGGAATTTTACATTGAATATTATCTTTTTAAGTGGATTTTATTTTCAAATTGTGAAGAAGCCACAAAATCCATAATTCTAAGGGACTTTTCTCCCAGTCCATTTCTGTCTATCTTTTTCCAAAGCCAAAACTTTGGACTTACCCATAAAATATTTTTCAATAAGAGAAATGCTTACAAATATTTCACCTCAAGATAGTTAGAGCAGACAGTTTTATGCTAAGATAGAGGAGTAAGTGCAGCTTTTTCCCTGGTGAGAAAAATCCCTTTAAAACAAGTTCAGTGTATAATTACTGCATTTTTTTTTTTCAGTTTGAGAGTATGGTTATGAGGAAGTAACCGTGAGATAAACTAAAAATAAAAATTTGCAACTTGTCAGCTATTTCTGGTTCTTCCCTGCATGATTTGTCTGTACCTATTGTAAACTGCTGTAGTGTTGTCTCCTTTCAGGGATTTTAGTTGATTTTATTCCTGCTGGAGAACCAGTTGGTTAGCTTAGTTCTGTTGTATAAAATATTTCCTTTCATTGGTACGTTTTACAATTGTCACATCTTTGGTTTTAAGGGACAAAAATGATTGTTGAACGTTCTGAGGGCATTTTGATGCTCTTACAGCTGTAGGGAGTGTGGCTAGAGCATGGTTTCAGGAGTGAGTGAGTTGCCCTGGTGAGAGATCTGCAGCAGTGCTCTCGAGTGTCAGTGGAAGGAAGGCTCGTGCAGACAAGAAGGTTGATGTGAAACTGTGAATACACAGAAAATACAAACAGCAAAATGTAGGAATTTTGCTTTGATCCCTTTCCCGTAAGTTCATAACAGTTTGCAAACTGTCTAGTCAGAACCCTCTCACTGCTTTTTTGGACTTAGCTGAAAGAAATGTAATGGTAAATACAAAAGTTAATTACAAGCCCTTTTCTAGACCTAAGCTCCTTCCTGCAGAACTGCCCCTGCCCTGTTCTTCTCTCTTTCTCCCTGCTTCCATTACATTAAATCAAAGTATTGGCAATGGTTTCTGTGTTTTAGGAGAAGCCGTTTAACCCTTTCAATTAAGCATAAAAATCTGTATGGCAAGATGAAGGTACTTCATGGAAAAAATCCTGACAGCTTGTTGCATATTTCTCTCCCGTATTTTGAGAAGGATATTTGTACTTCTAGGTGTCTCAGGTGGGCTAAGTCAAGTTCTCACAGCACCTGCCCTGCTTGATGAGTGTGAAGTTCAGCCCTTAGACACCCAGCTTGAAATCCTCAGTACCAGCTGGGATGCACGAAGGGGTCTGCAGCAAACAGCCTAGACACACTTCTCCCATTCAGTCAGCCATTATGAATTGCAACTATCATTCTAAACTTTAAATTCTCCCTGTGTGTGCACTGAAAATGCAGATGGGGAGTCTCACTCCCAGCTTGGGTTCCTGGGCTGTCCTCTGTCCCAGCCCTACCTCTCCACAGAGACTGTGATGGGAGGTTAATGTCTGAGGGACATGTTGAGACTGTGTGATAGAAAAATACTGCTTCAGAATCCAAACATTTTATTTGATTTCAGTGCGTGAACATGGACTTCATTGTCATTTATCTTCTCTAATAGGTGATTTCAGATAATTTGTTGACTATTCATAGCATTAAAAGAACCACAAAATATTAAATAAACCTGTCCATGAGTTACCAGAGGGCTCAGGAAGATGGTTGTATTGACATTCTGTGGATCCTCTAATTTTTTTAGGAGAGCAGTGAATACTTCAGGAGGGATTTTTGTGGGGGTTTTTTTTGGTGGGTTTTTTTTGTTGTTGTTGGTGGTTTTTTTATTTTTCATGCAGTCATTGGCAACAGAGAAACAGAGAAACCATAGACTAACTGTATGGTGTGGAATGACAGCATCATGCTGCCTTGTGGCACTGAATAAATAAATAAAATGTTAACAATCCAGCCTGTTTGGCACACCTGCTGGCAAACTCAGTGAAAAAAGGGAAGAAAATGACCTAGAGATGCTGTGGTGTGTCCTCCCCTCGGCTGCTCTACTTCAGAGATACTCGCTGCCCGACATCACGCTGGTGTCAGGCTGGTTTTTCTGCAGAGTTTAATTCTTTTCACACTTCCAAGAGCCCAGCACACCCAAAATCTGTAACAGTGATCATATTCAGTAGTAGTCCAAGCCTGACAAAGTCGATGGACGTCAGTGCTGGTCTCCTGCTGGAATTCCCTTGTGCTGCATGCAGGGCTCCAGTGCTGTTGGAGCTTTTCCCCTCTGTGGAGGTGTTTTCCCTTCAGCCCTCAGCCAGTGCATGACTCATGGAGTGGTTGTGTTACCCCTGTGTAACGCCTGCTGTGGGACAGCTCTGCTGAGGGGACAGGGACAGACTTCAGGGGTGGTGCTAAGGCATAATACTCTGTCTTAAAAATAACTCTCTGCACAGATTTTCAAATCCGATCCAGTTGTTATTCTGAGGATCCAGCCATTATTCTGAGGAAAATTCTGGACAACTGCGCTCTGGAAAAATACGTAAATGCAAATAATGTGGGAGGCAAGACCTTGAGTCTTGCTTTGAATGGAAATGGCAGTGTGTAATTTCAGTTGGAAACACCATGGTCTAATTTTGCCTTGACAGAATTCAGCCAAAATAAGTTGTAGTTAAAAGGATTTAGCGTGCCATTCAGAACAGATAGCTAACAGTTTGAAGGTTTACAAGGTTTCTTTTAATGTGGTTATGCTCAGACTGTATATCAGACAGCTTCAGGCTATTAAATTACACTCTCCTTGCTAGCACTCACTTCTCAGCTTTTAGAATATTTTCCTTTCTGTTTGTGTATTAGTTAAACACCATCTCAGCAATTCGGAAGCCAACACGAACCTTTCTCCAGAATGGTTTTGGGAGAAGGAGAATTTAATCTGGTGATAGATTAATGTTTCATTTTAATTTTTCCCTGAGCATTTTTGTTCTGTTTGGTCTCTGTCTACATGTGCAGCGCAGGAAGTCCCACTAGTGTGGATGTTGAATCTCACATGCAGATCTGATCCACTTCATGCTGCAAGCAGTGGTGACCCCCAGGTTGAGTGGCTTCCTTCTCCAGTCCTGGGAAAGAAAAGTGGTCAGCAGTGGTTTCCTGTAAGGCTGCTGTCTCCTTTGAAGGCCAGCTCACTAGGACAGCTTCTAAAGCCCCACGTTGTCCTGGCACTGCTGTGCCCACCTGTGCATGTGGTGGGACTGTGTTGACACGGTGCTCCTGCATGCAGGCACACAGAGACTCACCACCAGTTTGCAGCACAGCAACATTCCCACCTGAAAGCACAAAGGATAGAATGCAGGTAACTTGTTTTCACCCTCAGGGCAAAGAAACTAAAGAAAACAACACCTAGAACCTCAAAGGTAAGAAAAATGTGTAAGGTGTTGTTTGTTACTTTTTTTGAAAATGATTCAAAAGTCTGTGTCCAGTTTTCAGATGAGGCTAATGGGCTTATTGAAACAATTTCAAATTTCAATGCAAGTCAGGACCAGTAGTATTTACCTTAAAATTGTGGTTTCCCACATTATTTAAATATTCTAAAGTTACATTCTAATAGTTCTTCAGTATTTCTTTCAGGCAAAGTGCAACTTTGTATTTAGCTCACGTTAGAAAAAGAAACAAAACTAATATTGTTAAATGTCTCTTAAAAAAACCCCTGTTTTAAATCAGCACCATTGTAGAAATGTGGTTCTGTCACTTCATTGTTTAGCCAGAAATAGGATATTACAGCAACCCCGTGAGGTGCAAACTCAGCCCGGGGTCCCGTGTGCCAGGTCTTGCACTGACAAACTGCAAAGGCATTTCCTCCTCAGAGAGTAAAAGAGGTCTGGTGTGGATGGGAGCTGGGGCGCAGGACACTGTGGGGACCTGAGCTGGGCTCACCTCGAGCTCTCTCTTGTGTTTTGGCCAGCACGGGGTATTTCCAGATAGGGATTTGAGCCTGGCAGTCGGGCTCACCCCTAATTAAGTCAGGCGGTGGCAGAGTGAATTAGTGTGGGTGTGCATTGTCACGCGTGCTCCGGGGCGCCGTGCTACGCTAATTAACCAAGTTGTGTGAGAGGTGACAGAAAACAACTCCGCTATTTTTGTCTCCGGTGCACTTGGAGTTTAAGTGAGAAGAGTAAGACAGTAACGTACATTGAATAATTTAATACTTGACTTGCTCGTAGTTGTGGGTCACAGTTGTCTTACAAAATCCTTTTGGCTGCGGTGTTTGGTTGATGGAACAAATTGAACTGTGGCACGTATCAGTTCTGCTCTTCTTTACTCTGTTAGTCCCATTTGGAGTCAACAGAAGGAAGCGTTTAACAAAAAAGAGCATAATGTACTCAATTCCTAATATGATGGACTGGAAAACCTGTCCATATAATTTCTCTCTCTTCTTAATTCTATTTCTGTAAACTAAAATTAGTTTTTTAAAGAGAGTTTACTTAAATGCCCCAAACCCCGCTTCACAAATGTACAACAGTTTTAGGAGAGGTTCTTCTTAAAATACTAGAATGGTGCTTTTCACAGCACCTTTGTACCAACCAGATTAGATCAGTGGTTTTGGTTAAAAAAAGTTATGACAATATTAGTGTGGTATAAAATTCACTTAAACTGGACTCAGACCACGCTTTACAATGGTGGATTTAGGGCCATATTTTAAATTTAGCACATCCTAAATGACTTCATGAATTTGGGCCACGTAATACTCAGCAGCAAGAAGAGTGGTGGTAGCTATTTTCTCATGGTGTAGAGAATGCTGAAGAATTAATAACTGCTGTCCTACTGAAATATGCAGTATACGTATTTCAGTGGCTACCCTAAAAGAACGACTTTGTTGGATTTATTTTAATTTTGAAAACAATAGATTTGACATATTCAAGTTGGTTGTTTTTTACCTGCTGGCTTTTGCCTCTGGTAATAACTGGTGATGAGCAGAGAGATCTATCAAGGAAGAAAACTGTAGGGGAAAAGAAGATGAGCTAAATGCTTAATGGACCTGTGTAGACGTAGATGCAGTGGTTTGTGTTAGTGGGAGGAAATCCAAGCTGTTCTTTGCAAGGAATCCCTCTTTGTCTGAAACATCACTCCATCACTTCTAGCGCAGCCCGCGTGCCCCCAAATATTACCCTTGGCCTTAAAAGTTCCCAGAACCTTTGGGCAGCTTTGCAGCTTCAGTATTTTAGGTTGCAGTGTCTCATAAGCAGAAGCCAGGTCCTTTCTGGACAGGGGAGTGAAAAGCTAGGGGTGAATCCATACGTGACATCAAAAGCTGCACCCAAGATCAAGCTCGGTACGAATGTTGCCATTTGTGTTGTAAAACAGATGAAGGCCTACGTGTCAAGTGTAAATTTGCAAACTTCTGGTGGTTTGTGTATAAACACCAAAGTAACGTTAACATTGCTTTAAACGTGGTTTTGTTTGCTTTAATATCCTATAAATTTTAGTCTGACATTAAATGTGTCATTGAGTGTGATGAAGCTGGAGGGTAATATCTCACTCAAGTGCCATTTTTGTCGTCGTTCAAAACTATGGTAATGCATTTGATGATGCTTATCTGTTCTTCAGTGTCTGTGTTATTTTTCTTATTTTCATTCTCATACATATCTGAGATATGTAGTCTGGATCTGGAAGATTTGATTTGCTGCATAAGTTGGAATAATAGAAAAACTGATCTTCTGTTTTTATTTTATTTTCCTGCAACCTTGTAGACCTTGAAATTGAAGCTGGCGCACATGTAAATATGATCTTCCTTGGATCTTTTGAAAGTTGATTTTCTCCACGGGTAAATTAATCTGTGATTCTAACAGTGACTGTGGCAAAATCAACCCAGTGGGGTATGGATTTAAGGGTTCTTCAACCTTCTGCAGTGATAATTCCACTCTGCTCCTGTGCATGGGTCTGTCACTCAGCTAGTCGTGCTTATGGAACTGACAAGGAGCAAGCTTTGCTTGCTAGGAGAGATTCTGACAGAGGAGTCCATGTTTGGGTGGACACTGAACAAATACTCCACTCAGTCCTGATACTAGTTTAATTGATCACCTGCCTGTCTAGCTCTTGGAGTTTTTTATGAAGTCAGGTAGAATAATTCCAGAAAGACACAAAAGAATATTTTCAGTCATAATTTTTTTTTTCCTTAAATGTTTCCTTGTTCAAAGTAAGGAGCAGTATTGCCCTGCTTGATTTCTGAAGTCATTGTAGGAAAGTTTTTTCCATATACATACACATAGATGTAGTGATACACTTCCAAGTCTCCATGTATGGAAAAAATCCATGTAAAACATGTTTCTTTTACATCAACTGGGTCTAAAACTGTAAGACCTGAGTCGGACTGGATCACTGAAGAAAGAAAGAAGTCTCAGTTGCTGTAATACTTACTGGACATATTTCTGCTTGGTTACTGTGGAATTATGGAAAAATGCTGAAGAAATAGGGACCTTTCATAAAAACGCAGTGAGCACCTTTCTTCCATCTGCAGTTCACTGCTCCTTTGTTCTGCTTCTCCTTCCTCCTTGTGGGCAGAACATTTTACTGCTTGACTCACCTTCCCACAACAAACTGCTCATACCTGTCTGTTCCCCCAGGAGCAGCCTTGGCCTGACAGCCTGCTTGTTTCTTTTGGAGCTCGTACCTTGTGTTTTAGGGTTGGGAGTGCATCTTCATTTGTTTTGGGAAAGCATCCAGCCTTTTCTTTGTGTTACCACAGTTAGAAATAGGAAAACCAAATGCTCAGCACTGTTGCCCATACTTTGTTAGGTAGCTGTGCACCAGATCCAAAGTTCTCCAAAGAGGACAGAGGCTGGAAACCTTTTTCTGTGATAACATGCATGATAATTATTGGTAGTGATTTCTATTTTGTTTTGGGGTTTTTTTTGGTTGAAATACACAGTTCATGAAAGTGCTTGCTATAGCTTTGTATGGCAGTGGATGGCTTTTTTCTGAAATACCTCATTGCTTTTCAGAATCTTCCTGCTCTTTATGAATAACTTTCACTTGCTATGTTAGCTTTTTTCAAATGTTACCCGTGCAAGGGATAATAACCTGATAATAACCACAAAGTGCTGTAGCACTATGTAATGTTCATAGCTGGTTTTGAGCAGAAGAAAACACCACAAGTTCTAAGATTTACTCTGTGTGCCCCTGAAGGGCTTTTACAGGTCCCAGGGATCAATAACAATACCGAATATTAGAATATGTATTGCAAATATTAAAGCTATCTGCAGTCTTCTAACTTCTCTGAAAAAATATTGAAAGAGCCTGTACTCATTTAATCTTCACTTGACAAAATTTGGCATTCTCAAGCAGTGTAGCTGTCTTTTACAAAGCAGTTGAAGGAAGTTAGACACTAAAATCCAATGCTAATTTTGCTTAAAAATGGCAGCTTAAACTGTCAGATAGCAAGAAAGTAATGTTGCCCTTGTTACTCCTGTGTTTTTGTTTTTTTCCCTAGCTCAGAGGCTAAGCATTTCAGTGTGGACAGTCAAAGTTTGAGTAGTTAAAAGCAATCGAAAACAGAAGGACAGAAGGGGAATTTTAGGCATCCAATTAGTATGAATTATTTTCAGCATCTTGTGTGGCATAAATTAAGTTTTTCCTTTGTTGGCACTTGTGAAAAAATAACAGCTATTGATTAGGCCTGTCGAGCCCTCCTGGCCTGACAAGATATTTTGCTGTAGTGTTGTGGGCACAAGCTAGAAATGATGCTGAGAGAGTGAGATCCTCTACAATCATCTTCCCTCATTGTTATTTTTAGTGGGCTTTTTTTTAGATGTACTGTATACAGTAGAACCTTATTAAAGCCTCACTTAAGATCCTCAGATAATCACCCTCACCAGGCTGCTTCTGAGAAGTTTTCAGGGAACCATTTTTAAATGCAGCAATATATTGATTTCTGGGGATGGGGGGCAAGTGGGAGGTTGCTAATCTGGGCACTTGGGTCAGAGCTGGTGTTCGTGTCCCCGATTCCTTATTTTAGTGGGAGTGGGCTGCAAGTGTAGGCGCATCTCTGTCACTGATTAGAACTTGGTTGTTAGGTTTTGGTGCTGGCAGTCTGAAAAACTGTGAATGTTGTCTCAAATGTAGAACAGATGTAGATTTTTACTCTGATGAAACGAAATGAGGGACCAACGCTGACAGTGGTATGAAGGAGAATTTCAGAGGTGACAGTGAGAAGATCCAGTGTTTTGTTTGCATATTCAGATCTGAGCTGAGCCATAAATACTGCACTGTTTGCAAAGATCCTGTATTTGGGGGCTGAGTATAAGCATCTTAGGGTGAGATGGGCAAGTCTAAAGACTTCATGTTGTCAGGTGAAACAGGTGGGAGAGACAAAGTTTTGAACTGTTTGGTTTCCTGATTTTTGTTGTCCCTTATAGTTCAGTGTCAAAATCTGTAATCAGAGGAAACGCTGTTGCTTTGCTTTTTGAATATCTTTTTACCAGCATAGTCCATGTTTAAATCTAGCAGGCAGCCTTTGATACTTGAACAGCAAACAGTGTTAAACCATCAGTAATCCCTATACAGCGTGGATGGTACTGCTTTTGGGTGCTTCTCTGTTTTCTTGTCTAAATAACCCCAGACAGTTGTGGTCATATGTTCATTTGGCAAGAGGTGTCTTGAATTTCCTTACTATTATCTACTTAGAATTCCTGGAAAACCATTTGGAGATAGATAGCATATGATAAAGACCACAGTATGCAGACTGAGATTATCAGCATATTGGTGGATAATTCATTATGTTTTTCTTGTTTTTCTTCGTTGGGGTTCAAGCTATTGTCAGCTTGAATGATGACTTGTGTCAGAGTTTGAGTTCCAGTGCAAGGATGTCCAGCTCTGTCTGCCAGGACATCTTTCTCTGTGGTCAAGGAGTGCATGGAGTTAAGAATAAACCCCCAAAACCAGCTCTGATGAGACAGTAGTAGAGGAAAGGATTTAGGTTTGGTGAATCACAGAATGGTTTGGGCTGGAAGGCACCTTAAAGATCATCTCATTCCAGCCTCCCTGCCCTGGACAGGGACACTTCCAGGGACTGGGTACCTGCAGGTTCTCTGGGCACCTGTGCCAGTGCCTCACAGTCACCCTCACACTCCTCACTGAGGAGAGAAGGATGGCTCCCATCCCCCTTCCTCATTCATGGTGGTCTTTTTCTCTCCTTTGCCAAGATGTTCATGCTCCGGTCCATTGTCTCCTTCTGGAGTTTCAGGTGGCTTTAGTTAAGAACTTCCTTTGCTTTTTTGGCTGGAAGGTTGCAGCCTTGCCTTTTGCATTTGTACCCTACATCTGTGATCTTTGTCACCGTGGTGGGTGACGGAAGTTATTACAGCTCACTGTGCAGAGGGATGGGGTTCAGCCTCTGCGAAGATAATCACCCCTGAATGCATTTCAGGTTTGCTATGGATGGCATTAGCCACAGGGGACACCCTGGACCTCCTTTGGCCACCTCCTTGTGCCAGCGTTGGCCTCTCGCTGCCCGCGCCGTGCGGGGAGCGTCCTGCGGAGCTGTGAGGAGGAGAGAGGCCTTGGGGACAGCACCTGAAGCTGGGTCTGTCCCCACCAGGGCATCTGGGGAGCAGGGGGACGTGTCCTGGGCCGCCCCTCTCCTAAAGCACCCAGGATTCTCCCTGTAGGCTGCTGTTGCAGCTGCTTTCGGGGAGAATTCATTCCCAGGCAGGATTGCTAAGCACTGGAACAGGCTGCCCAGGGAGCTGGCAGAGTCACACTCCCTGCAGAAGTTCAGGAGACGACTGGACATGACACGGAGTGCTGTGGTCTAGTTGACAAGGTGGTGCTTAGTCAGAGGTTGGACTGGATGAGCCTGGAGCCTTTTCCAGCCTGCATGACTGTGTGTGTGACCTTGCCTCTGCCACTGGGCCCTCTTTGAGCCAGACATTTCTTTTCCTGCCTTATTTTTCCCACTTGGGAATAATGATGCCTTTTCAGCTACAGCTGGAAAATTATAAAACTGTTAAGATGTACAAAATCATCACAAGATTCAAGGGAATTGTCTTGGACCTGCCAGGAGAAAGTTTTGTCATGCGCTGCTCTACAGCTCCAGTTTCCCTAAATTTGCTGGTTATCCAAGGTGTGGTGCCTAATCCTTAAATTTTCATATCTGGAGAATGCTTGGAGTGTATGAGTTTGCTTTGTAGGTGTTGAGAGGTACAGTAAGATCCTGAGCCAGAATCCTAGAAGTTACCTAGTGCAACAGTTGAAATGTATTTATCACTAACCCTCTTGGATTCATTGCTGTTGCTGTCCCATAGAAGACTTGTATCTTTTCTGTCCTTATACCTGCTTCCTTAAAATACTGTATCCATAGCTCTCCTGCTGATATTTTTTGGTAGGGCTCCTTTATTCCTCTCCCCTGTTGATTTTCAAACTCAAAGGACTAGATTTAAATGAAAGGGCATGTCTTTGACTTTAATAAGCTTTTAATAAAATCTGAAAAAAAATGCCACTAACACCCCTAGAAGAGCAGTTTTTATGAGGGTTTGCCTCCCTACTGTAACCCCTCAAGACTTCATATTCTGTAAGAACTGCTACCCTACACACCTGGCCATAATTAAGTGGTCTTTGTTTTTCTTTCAGTCTTACTCTTGTTTTACAAAACATGGTGTAATGTAGTATTGGGGACAGCTTATAAAAGTATTAACTCTAAGTAAAGTGAAGCCTGACTGGCTGGTAAATGTGCCACCCAGTAAGAGACTTTCTTATTTCAAGGCAAGCTTTAAAATGTTGACTGTTTGGAAGCTTTGGCTATTTCCCTTTACAGTAGGATCATTCATTTTCTCTTCCTTTTTTTTTTTTCCCCCTTTATTTTCTGTTATGTTCCCCATCCTGATTTTTTGTTTAATGGAAAGTTGCAAGTAGGTGAGGTTTCTTGCATACTCCTAGAAACCTGGCCACTTCAGGTTGAACAGGAGATAAACTGTTAATGAGAACAGATCCCCCAAATTAGAACACTTCAGTGGCACTGGATTGAAAAGAAAAACATGCAGGAGGAAAAGAAGGAGATGCAATATGGACATCACTCATGAGCCTGCCCTCCTTTCAGGTGGGAACAAGCACAGCAGTTTTGAACAATCAGCCCTTGTGTGTTTGTGTGTTTTCCTTCCCTCCGTGTTGTTTCACAGTTATCTGTTAGTAACAGCAGTATTATTACACACAGATTAAAAGACAGGCAGCTTTTAGGCTCCCTGACAGTTGGCCAGAGCAGAGATTAGAGATAAAAGTTAATCCCGTGAGGTAATAGCAAAAAAAGAGTACAAAGACATGAGATGAGCCGATAATGGTTTGTTTAGGTAAGAAGGCTTCCCTTGCCTCGGTGATTGGCTCCTGCTCAGTGGTGCTTTGAGTGATAGCTTCCCAAATCCTTTCGAAGGTTTAGAACAGCCAGCAGCGGGCCGGGAGAGAGTTAGGGGGAAAATATGGGAGCCAGCAGTGGTAAAACATAATGAAATCATTCCAGCCGTAAATGGAAGGTGCCGGACCATGGGGGAGATGAGAGATGTTTTCTTCCACAGCTGCAGAGCTATTAGTCAGTTAACACTTGGACAGAGGGAGGCTGAAACAGTCTCTAAGTCAGGGTTTAAAATATCAAAGGAACTTATGTTTATGTTTCTTGTAAAGTGGAAAATAATTTGAAAATGTGGCAACATGAATATGACTTCAGGGTGGCTAAAATGTTAATAGCCTGATATATTTTAAGTTACATTTCTGTACTGCATGCTCAGAAAGAAAAGCTTGCAAAGGTTTTTTGGACTTCATATATATTTAGGAATGCTCTTAAATCCACGTGACATCACAAATGAAATTCAAATAAATCCATCCCTTTCTAGTCAAGTTATGAAGGGATATTCAGCAGAAGATTAGGAACATGAAACAAGTGAATCGTCCCTTCTGCACAGCCCTATCATTTTGCAGCTAACACAGATAAATATGTGTTTGAAATAGAAGCTATCTACCAACCACTGGCAATCCAGCACTTCGCTGCAGTCACTAAATTGAAGAGGTGGAAATTCATATCTTTGTTTTTTTAAACAAAGATTGATGAAAGCAGTAGCATTCTGATTCCTGAGTACAGTAATAATATGATTCTGAAATAACCAATTAGCAAGCTACAATTACTGTACCTGCCTTAAAGCTGGCTATTGCTAACACTGGGCTAAGAAGTGAACTGTAATAGAAATAAAAGTGTGCCTTATTATGGCATCTAGCCACTAGAATTGATGGAAGAAAAAAATCTGCCCTTGTTTCCTTCTTTGTTCCTCTCTTTGGATGAGGGCAGGGAAGTAGCATGAGTACCAAAAGATACAATTATAAATAGAGATAATTCCAGAGTGACCACGAGAATGAGTTCCATGAGTTATAATTTGTTCTACTCTCTGAATGTCTTCAGTTCCCCTAAGAATCTATTTCAAGGAGTCAGTGAATCAAACTCTGCTTTATTCTTTTCTGTCAAGGATTGAATTGCTAGGTATTAATTACTATTTCACTTAGAATATTAGTGAAAATTATTTGTGTGCTCACAATAACGAGGTCTTGGAAGGAAAAGAGATGAGAAGGTTGGAAACTAACCAGTCAGATTTTGTCCTTAAACTTAGAAGGAAGTAAAGCTACTGTTTTTATGACTTTTTTAATATCATAACAAAACAGTTTGACCACTCACTGGAGTGTTTGCCAGTCTCTCAGGCTCTGTGAACTGTGGGACAGGCAGGGCTTGTCACGTTTGTGGATTAGTGTTCAAATCCGTGAATTCTCAATTGTGCTTATTCATTGTTCAAGAGAGCTTGAGGTCTGAGACAGAAATAAGAGTTAGCAATCAGTAAGTATTGTACTGTGTTCTGTTTCTGGGTTGTGCATAATGGAAGTGTTTGCAAAAAGCCACCAAAAAGTGGAATGAAAACACCACTCCACAAATCAGCAATACGATGTTTGTGCTTGAGAGGTGCAGCATCTTTCAGGGAATATCAGTTTCCTCCAAATACAGGAGCACAGAGTGTTTTAGGTACTTTACAGGGCTCTAGACTATCATCTTCTAATGTATGGGATCCCAGTCCTGCTCAAGTGACACTGAGATGTCACAGGGATAGGATGTCCTCCTACGGAGCAGTGCCTCTGCCTGGGAATGTCTTGAGTGGTGACCAGAGCTGCGGACACTTGCAAGGTGCTAAGTTGTGAATCAGAAGGGGTAATAGGAAGAATTTCAGAATTTCCTCACAGAACAAAAGCCAACACTTTTGTAACTATGTTCTCAAGTTAGGCCTTTCTTCGTTGTGTTTGTCCAAAGTATGATGCAGCTTTGCATCCTTCTCTGCCCGAAAGCCTGTAAGCTTGCCAAGGTGTTTCATGACCTGTTTTTTTGGTTTGGTTTTGGCCATAGAAATTCCAGCCCCATTTTCTCCTTTTTGTGCTTGAATGAGCAGGAAAAAGAAGTCAGAGTTCGGAGAATGTCCTTTTCCAAAGGAGCTCAGAGAGTTGTTCTTCCTTAAACCATTTTGAAGCTCCTTGCTTCAGGCTTGGTTAGATTAGTACCAAGTCAGGTCATCAGTGTTTAGCAAGTTGTAAGAAACTGCGGTAACAAAATTGTCGATTTTTTTCTTCAGTACAATCAGACAAGAGAAGGAAACAGAAGCCTCTCCACTTGCCAAAAGAATTACCACATTCCTCTCCTCTGGTCAGAGGTAATTCCCATTTTTGGACAACAACTTGCCATAGCATTCATAAACAGTGCTAATATAATTTGTTTCTAATAGAATTTTATGGTGCACAAAGCTTGCAAATAATTGGTTTAGGAGTAAATTGAGGGGAGGGTTTTTCTCCAATCTTTTTATCACTTGCTGCTATGGTGTGTCATTCAGAGTCCAACTCAATCAAGAGTCTATTACTGATAGCTGAACAATGTGGTGCCTACAGATCTTTTATGATGCAAAAGTGGGCAGTTGCATTGTGAATCTTTCAAAAGGCATTACATAAAAAAAAGAACAAAGGAAAGGATTTTACACACAGGCCCTTAGATAGGAAAGTGATTCATTGGAAATAGATTTTTGCTATAATTTTGTTGTTTGGAATCCTCAATTGAGTAATGGGACTTCTTGAAGAATTTGATTGTTTTACTGGGAGTCAAAGAACTTATGTGAAGTTTGGGTGTCTCTCCATTTAGTGTGCCAGGACTGCTGTGCTCCTCCAGCCCTGCATCTCAGTGCTTCACATATCCCTTGCTTTTCCCAGGCTGCAGGGTGAGCAGAGAAGATCATTTAGGCTCCCTGCAGCACAGTTTGGTGCCATTGCAGGAATGTCTGTGGGAGTATCAAGGGCTGGTGTAAGAAGCCTGAGCACTCCTCAAAAGGGAAATAGAAGTTATCCAAAACCTGTGTGAAGGTTTTTTAAAAAGCAAACCAAAATATTTTCTGAAAGTCTTACCCCAGTGAATGACTTTGTCTTGACTGAGTGGGACTAGTGTACAGTTCACATGAACAGTGTGATTCATGTTCCTTTGCAGGGGGCATATTGGGAAAAAACTCTGTTTCCCATTATTGCAGTCAAACTTCACATACTGATGATGTGCTGATAAAGCCCTCAGCTTAGATGATTTTCAAATATTTGTGCACTTTCTTGACTGATAATCAGTAAATAAACAATTAGATTATACAAAAGTAGTCCTTTTAAAAACATTTTTTCCTGTGTCCATGGCTTTCATGGTCAGATACCAAAAAGATAAAGTCTCAAGCCCCAGTAAATTGAGGGAGAATGAAAAATATCCTCAAGTTCTTTACTTGTCAGGATCGAATTCTTTTTTCTGAACTGCCCTACTCCTGACCGTAAAAAGCCAAAAAGTTAAATGAAAATCAGTTTTTATGATCAGGAATGAAACGGGGCTTTGTTCAACAAATGTGGCTTTGCTGTGTTACCACTGGAGATCTCCTGCTGTACCGATCATCTCAGAAGCTGTGCCTTGCTCGAAAGTTGGGCCTTTCTGCCAGTGATACCATGTATGCAAACAGCAGACATTTGCATCCCATAAACTCAAAACGTAAAATTTTCTTTGATTTCTTGCCCTATTTTCTGTTATTAGGGCTGTAGAAAACAAAAATCTAGTAAGTGACATGTATCGCTTTATCTCAAAAAGTGAACCTGTAGAAGGATTTGAGTAATTTTATTTTCTTACTGTTTTCAGAAACAAAGTTGTATGCAGAGATGATCAATTTGGTCAGAGACAATAATCTTTTACAAAAGAAAAATGTAACAAACAACTTTAAGCAAGATCTCTATCAGTGATTCACAGGAAGATGTAGAGAATTTTGGGTCTATTTTTCTCCAGTCTTTTCCAGCCTCCTACGCGTCTGGGTTGTAGGTGGGGTCAACTTGGGAAGTGTTAAAAATCAGAGAAGAACACTTAGTGGTATGTTTAAAGTTTATCTAAAAGTAAGAGAAGCCACTTGAAAGACTTTTTTAGCTAGTGAACTTTCCTGATAATTTAAGAGACCCAGGTGATTCAGGGAATCTCAACAATGTCTGCAAATTTGAGTGATCCTCTGAACTTTGGGAGATGTAAAGGTTATTCCCGTCACTGGCGGTGCGGAGCGCTCACCATGACTGGCAACTTTAGGGAGCATGCAGTTTTTACTCTATTGACTCTTGGCTACCGTTCTGTTCATGCTCTGCTCTGTATTCTTGACAGCAAATTGATTTAACTTGCAGCAGGAAAGAGTGTGCGAGTGTGAGTGAGCAAAGCCCGCAGGAGAGGGGGAGAGAAAGCAATGTGTGAATGTGAAATGTAGCAGGGAGCAAGGCGAGGATCCTGAATGGCAACATTTAGGCATTGACTGTGACATTGTATTAACCTTTTTAATGGATGTATGTAATAAAGTGACATGTAAATGGAGCACAAGGGGAGATATGACACTATATCTGGAAAAGGATAAAACAGGCAGTGAATACTGGGCTATTATAGCAGTTTGCAAACCTTGGATAAACTCAGTCAGCGGTTGTATAATTGGTTATTCAATCCCAAGCCTTGTTCACAGCTCAAAGCCAGGAACACTGAGACCTGTTGCCAATTTGAGTGAATGCAGTGACTGTGCTCGGCCGGAGCCTAGCGCTGGAGCCAGGCCTTTTCCTGTGGGCTGCTTTCCACCATGTCTGGGACTGGCGCAGCGACAGTAGCCCTTTTGTTGTGAGAGCCTGGCTGGTGCTCCCCTCCTTTGCAGAGCGTCTAACAGCTACACAAATATAAGAAAATAGGAAAAGGGACTTACTGTAGCTTTCCTCCTACCGAGTTAAATGTAGGGGCTTTGAAAAGGAGGCAAAGCCCAAGCAATAGGGAAGCTGAAGCGCGTTACGGGCAGCTGAGGAAAGCGCCATCTTCCTCCGGGGTGCGATAGGAACCGTGGGCAGGCTTGTTCCTCCTAGGTCGTGCTTCCCAGCCTGGGAAGTGCTCCCTGGAGAAGGGATCCCTGCCAGCCCGCTGCAGCGCACGAGCACCGCAGCTCCTGCGTGGACCCGCTGCGTAGAAGGTTCCGAAACGTCGGTGCTGTTGTCATGGGTTTGTTTGGGAACCACTGGTACGGAGGTTGTCTCTCTCCAAATGTGGAGGTAGCATCGCATCAGCCAGCTGGAGATGAACAGAGAGAGTGTTTTAAGTACCCTGGTTCCCCCCACCCTCATCCCTACACACACAACTTTCCAGTAAAAGCAGGGAGATATTTATGGAATGTCCTGACTCAGAGGCCAGCTGTTTCTCTTCTAGTAAAATGGTAGTTAGAAATAAATCAGAGGAAGGTTTGATTTTGGTTGATGAAATAATGAATATTCAGTAATATATATAGAAGATGAGCCTAGATGAGCTAATGGTCCCTTCTGGTTTGCAGCTTTTTGTGAATGAATTGGCAGTACTATGAATCTAGAGAATCTTTCTCTTCTCTCTCCTTTTTTTCCCCACTTTTCTCTAGCTTTCAGTAGTGGGATCTTGCTCCTTTGCAAGCCTTGGTACAATGTACCTGGGTTACACAGTTGTATTTTTGTAATGTCGTCACTCCCTATACAGGGAAGGGAATTATTGACACAGTAGATTATGCACAGGCTTTTAAAGTTACAAAATTGAGGTAATGGTTAAAAATTATATGCCTCTAGATCACAAAGAGATGGGCTTGGGGGCTAATCTCTTTACCATCCTGATTTACTCTAGTTCAGAGAAAATAATACAGAGTGCCCGCTTTAATGAAAGGCTGCAATTCAATCAAGAGGTTCTGCTGAGGTCATATAATTTAAATAGTTACAGCACCTCTTGACTGAGTTACAGCCTTGATAATTCAGTACTTTGTTGTTATTTATGAGGGTAACTTTTCAAAGCAATCTGCATATCTCCTGCTAAAACCTGCTTTGAAAATTTTATACCATGATGTCATTGAAAAAGAATTTTTTTTCTCTTGGTAAGAAAAGGGGAAAGAAAAAAAAAAAAACCAAAACCCCACACCAGCAAAATGAGAAGGGAAAGGAATGCATTGTTTTAGAATAGAAAATTAATCACTTGGAAATGGACTGGTTATTGTGAAGCAAATTCAGGAGGAGTATTGAACTTGCGATACATGAGAAAAACTACAGAAACTCCTGCCAAGGCCTTTAATGGAAAATACACCACACGTTTCATTATAAACACAGCTTTGGGAGCTAAGAGTTAGAACAGTGGACAAAAAAGGGCATTGTGGAAATACCTTTTTTTTTTATAATCATCGTTAATGTTGCTCAGCCTTAATTGGAGTACTGTATGGAGTAGCAGGAACAGGTTGTAGTAGGGACTGCTGGAACAGTTTGGGTGTTTGGGGTGTTCAAATAAAGAAGGATGTAGTACTGTATGCTGGTGAACCTAGAATGATCCAGTTGTCAGGAGAACTGCACTGAGGTGATTTGAAGCTGACATTGAAAAATCCACTCAGCATACACCTCATCTTCTTAACTCCTCCAAATATTATCTGTGTTTTGCATTACAGGGTAATATGGTCTGCAAGGATAATGCACTGATGTCTCCCTTAGGTCAGTGTTTCCAATTTAGTGAATTGTAGGTGTCTGACTGGAGATCCCTCACTCTCCTGCAGAAGAGTGAGTGCTTGAGATGCATCATTAATTTAATGTAGCCAAGAGACTGGTGGGGTTAAAGGAATTTGTAGTAGCCCCACAGAGAACTACCCAAATGTAATTTAAATAGGATGGAGGAAACTTTTAATGCGGGTTTTTTTCCTTTTTTTTTTTTTTCTTTTTTTCTGAATTAGAAATGTTCAAAGCAGTAATAGCTGCTTTTATATGTTTTAAACTCTTACCAAAAAAGTATCTGTAATATATATGGAAACAAGTGTTTCAATTAAAGTCAGATCAGGGCTTTGCAGAAGCCTATCTTTTGTGCAGAGCTCTCAAGGAATGTGTACCTATGGTGATCTTTTTTTTTCCTCTAGCAAAAGGAGAGGGAAGAAGAATAAAAAGTACAACACGCTGCCTACCAAGTAAACCTCAAGTCACAGCTGAGCTACACATCTCCAACCCTGAATTCTTGGAAGGCAAATTAATTTTTCTCTGTTAATTGTTTTAGAATGGAATTTCATTCAAAAGACTCATAGAGAATTACAGAATTCCTGCAGCCAAATTTAGAACCAACTAATAGGTCCCATCTAAGTGTAGTAGGAATTTGAGGATTAGAGGCTGAGTTTCATAAAGATCTGGAAAAAGTTTGGTTTGGGGATTGCTGCATTCCATTTCTTCATTTCACTTTTCTCCTTGAGTTAGAATGAGCTTGAGGTTATTTTTTTCTTAATTAAGAATCTGTTGCTTGCATTAAGAAACTATGGGTAACTGAGCAATGTGTATTTCTACCTTTTCTCCTATGAAAAAAAACCCAGTTGTTTTATGTTCTCCTTAATCCTTGAACTATATAATGCATAATATCCTGGCTTTTCTGTTATTTGTAAAGCCAAAGCTGACAGTGTCACTTTTCACACTGCCTGCTCTGCCATCCTTGCAAGGAAAGGTATGACATGTTCTGGGAAGGTATAATGTAGGCTGTGGTTGCCCTGGAGTGTGACCTTTACCTTTTTAGTTAGGCTGTCCTTTCCATATTCTTGATTCAGCTTGTGTTAAAGGAACTGCAAAAATGCTGTCTTTGATGTCCCAGGACCCTCCAGCTCCATCATGTGCTTCGGCAGGGCTTAAGGAGTGGGGAGGTTCCCCAGAGACGCACGATGCAGAGGGAGAGGCTTGGAAGGTTAGCCAGCATTCTGCACGGTGCCCCTTGCAGCACTTCCATTCCTTCAGCAAGGCACCAGGGAGCCGTGTCCATCGCTGGTGGAGTGCTCAGAGGCTGAGTTCACAGAGCCAGGAGGCTCCAGGGTTAGCTCAGTGGTTACAACATGGAGTAAGCCAGCGCTGAGGGGCTCTTCCCTCCTGCTCTACCTGTGACCGCGGTGTTTTACCTGGCCTTTGACCACGCCTGTTTGTCCTTCGTGTGCCTTCTTCCTGTCTGCCCACAAAGTGCACTGGAAAATGCTCTTGAGGAGAGAAGGGGGGACGTGGGAGGGCACGACTGTGAGGGCTTTGCCAGTTGCAAAGTCTTCAGGCTTTGCTGAAAGCTGCAGTCGTCAGTGTGGTTATGTGATACAGAAATTTATTCCACTGGCTTTCAAGGTATAGACTACTTTCATTTATGCCACAGCATCCCCCCAGGATTAAGTCATTTGTTTCTCTGGCATTCTCTTAAAGCCTGGTCACAAAAGAGAACTTTCTGAACAATGGGCCTGTTACCCTATTCAGCCTTTTCTGATCTATTAAATTCCCTGTTACACCATCCTGCAATTACTCCACACCCCACCTTCCCAGACACCCTGTTCTCAAGCAATCTGGGAATTTACCCTTGTCATTTGCCTCACTCCACAGGAGCCCCACATCCCTCTGTTTCACTCCACCACTTCTGATACTGACTCTGGGTCCTTTTCTGGCATACTGGCATGTATCTGGTATGACTCTTTCATATCTGCATACCAGAGGGGTGTTTATATACATTTATTCAAAGACTTCTTTCTCTATCTTACTCAGGGAGAGGTGGGTTTAAGAGAAAGTATTTCAGTCTCAGCCCTAGTTTTATCTCAGCATTGAAAAAGAAAAGCTGAATTGCATGTAGGTCTTTTTCCAAACATCTCTTGCTAGATGTGAAATAAATCTCTGTGTAAACTGCATATTGTTGAGCATTGTGTGAAAAAAAAAAGGTAGGTACCATATTGAGATGTCAGTGTTAGTCACAAAATTAAATCACAAAAGATCTGATTCCATGTAACAGTTCAATAATGGTATTGTTATTCAAAGTTCACCAGCATTAGCTGTTTCAGTGTTAAAATTGAGGTGCAGCTGATACTGGACTTGGATTGATTTTTTTCACAGCTGCACCAACAGTTACCTGACTGATTTCCATGCAAACATTAAAATTTAGTTGAGTTTCGTAGGGACTTTGAGGTGGTTTGAGCCAATGTTCAGAGTCACCCCACAAAGACACGAGGAGTTAGAGCCAGAAATCCCAGCAGTAGAGCTGCACACATCTGCTCTTTGGGTTCTTTCATGGATCCTTTTTTTTGTGCAATATGCTCTTCATTTACAGATCTGATCTTTATTTGAAGGAGTTGCCACTCCCAAAAAGCACCCACTTCTAGTGTCAGGTCGTGCAAGATTGCGTTCCTGGCTATGGGCGCAGCTCCCTGGAGGAGGGGGTTTGTCCAGCCAGCTCCCAGGTCATGCTTTATTCCACGTGCCCCAGTCCTTCAGTTGTAGCCCAGTCAGTGCTGGAGATCACAGTCCCACAGGGACTTTGGGGTTGGCTGTTCTTTCAGTAGGTAGATGTCCCACTGAGCACCTTGAATATGAGGCCAGATTCTGAGGAGAGACACCTTGTTTTAACAGTCAGAGCTGTTTCAGGAGGTGCCTTTTTCCTTTTGGGGCACGAAAGGTAGAAATAATCCAGATGAGAGCACAGATACAAAGGTCACTGGTACCAGATCTCTGTCTGATGGAGCAAAGTGCAGCTGTGCCCATTCACAGCAGAACCCAGATGTCTCTTACCACCACACCTACGTGAAGAATGAGTAGGAGCCTGAGCTACAGATGTTGCAGAGAAGGTGGTCTCTTCCAAGTGGTTCTTTCTTCATCTAAACCTGTTCACCCTGCTCCAGTTTGGTTGGAGCTTCCCCTTCACTGATGTTATCAGGACTACAGAGGTGAATGCTTTGGAGTTGCAGAAGGCAGTGGATTGCTAATTTAAGTCTAGGGACCAGGCACTAGGGCAGGTCTTCCCAGGTGGGTAGTTGAGAAGTCTGTGAGGATGAGTACACAGTCCTGTCTTGTTTTTAATGAGACAAATCAGGTCTCAGAGTGACATGGACAAGTTTGTTGGACAAAGAGGGAGAAGGGAAATTCTAGGTGGTCATTGATGAGATTGGTAGTGCAGAAGTGAGAGAACTGTTTCTTGTTTCAAACTTCACTGGAGGAAATATTGACATTTTCTGTATGTCTGGGGTCTGTGTTCTTTTTATCAGGGGAATGTAGTGCCTCTTGATTGTCATCATTGTGTAAAGAGCTGCCCAGTGAATGCCCTTAGGTCTGGGGAAGGTATTCTGTTCCTGCCCTGCCTTCACCTTCCTGGCCCTCGGTGGGTCATGAAGCCATCCTGAATGCAGATCAGCCTTCTTCTGGGTCTGGACAACTATTTGCAGAGGAAGTTTTATCATCCTAAGGTGGATGAAGGAAGTCTTAAGTTTTCTGAAGTAGTCTGAAGAAGTTCTGCTGCAGGGTATGAGTGAGATTGCTCTATGATAAAAAGGATGTTTTCTCTTTGGCCTGCTGGCAGTCATTTGAAGGCATAGTTTGTGCTTCTATTTAATCCTGTTGTCTTTTCTGATGAGTTGCTGTTAGAGCTGTTTCACGTTGGCCCAGGCTGGGGCAGCTATCAGGTGTTTTCAGGTACAGATGTTTGCTGGCTGGGGAGGGGCTCCATGCTGGTGACAGTTTTCAATGCCAAGGGAGTGGCTGCAGAGCTGTCCTGACTCCCCTGCTCCTGCAGGGCATTGTGTAATACAAGTACGCTTTGGATTTGACAAATGAGGCCCCTTTCTTAGTCTTGTTCTTTCCTTGTTCTCAGCATTGTTTTCTTTGTCTCTCTTTTCTTTTTCCCTCTTTGACTTTCCTGCTTTTACTTTCTGACTTTCCTTTCCCCTTGTCTAGAACTATTATGTTAAAGGGCTGTGCATAATAGACTTTCTCTGATTTCTCTTTGGGTATTTGGGGATTACCTGTCACAGCTGTTACGTGGCTGAACCACCCGTGTATCTCCATGTTATTCCCTAACTCAGAAAGAAAAATGCTTGATCAAAAGGAAACCAAGTGTATTTCCTCACCCTGTTTATGCTGAAAATAACGGAGTCCAAAAAATCCATGAATGGAGACAAGTGAGAACAAACAGAGCAAGTTGTCGAGGCAGATGGAATGCTGTACTTCAGTGGAGAAACCTGTGTGCAAGTCTTGGAAGATTATTTTAGGCAAGTCCAAGGATGACATTAGCCTTAATAATTTCTTCCTAATCTGACATAATGATTTCATGCAAATATCATTCACACCACAACTAGTAGTCTGATTTACTCTGAAACTACCTGCACGTCAGAAGCTTTGATTTATAGTGCACCTTTTTTATGTGTTATTATTAATAATGTTATTGTTCCTGTCTTTCTGGCATCTGGCAGTGGATGATTGAGATTTTGTGTTCACATATGTTGTGCAAGAGCAATTCAGGATGTGTAGTTGTTTAGCATCAGGCGTATGTGCTTTAGTTCTCACTTCCAGTGGTAAAACAGTCTGGCATATTTTGAAAAAGAATAGAAATCTGGGCCTAATGTGTGGGGTTTTTTGTTGTTTCAGGGGGATATCCTTTTCAGTTTTCTGTTTTCAATTTTTAAAATTCCTTCAGTGGTTTTAACGTCCCAAATGAGTGTTTTCTGGTTCTTTCAGTGTTATCATTAGGTTCAAATTGCAATAGTACACGTTTTCTCTAGGCAGTACATCCACAGTCTGATGTCTGTAGCCCTTTCACTACACAATTGTGTCAACTTAAAATTTAAATAAATAGGTCCAGATGATCAAAAGATGTACATACTATTACCTCAATTTGGTCCATAACACATGACTCTAAACCAACCAATTCCACAATATGTCAAAATTTTGATGGGTTTTAGCTTTACACTTTCAACTTCCAAGTGTATTTGTGCTTCCAGGTCACTTGCTGTTTTACTGATTCCGTTTGGTCGTGGAATTGCCTCATTTTCCTTCATATTTACTTTCTTTGCCAGGACAGTGACAACACAAGGCTTGCATTTGTTAGGGTTTATCTGTTGCATACCATTTATTAATTGAGTAACCTCATCTAGTAAGTATATGTGGATCAGAAATATATTAGGATCAGAAAACATTTTGGCACAACTTTTTTCTCCTGGCAGGAACACTTGTGAGTGCATTGTTTAAATGGGTGCAGTCATTTTCATTTAAGGGAAAATTAACTTTTCTCCCACCCACCATTGTTCTCCGAGGAGGACTATGATGCAGTCAGCAAAATTCTAAGGAGGGAAAAGAAAAATTACATCAACCTCAAAAGAGGGAATGTCATATTTATCTGCTAATCTTGTAATTATCCTGAAAAAAAGCCCCAAATAGAGGGTGAGAGAACCTCTTCGTTCTGTCAGGCTTCCACCTCCCCGTGCTCTCGTTGTCACTCTTGGCAGAGTAAGTAATGGCCATATCTGGATGCAGCCCTCCCCACCTCTGCTCCACTGACATCATAAATTATCCAGATATAAATGGACAACATTCATTAGCTGTGCACTTTGCAGAAAGAGCCAGCTCAGGAGCTAAGCACTCGCCCATTTTTATTAAAAGTTAAAAAGCTCCTTGCTGTCACGGAAAGGGGAGGTTGGAGGAGGTACAATGGAGGACAGTGCCACAGAGCTAATAAATAAAAATAATAACTATTACCATTGGTTGAGTGACCCTGGGAGAAGAGCACTACTGAGCCATTTGTTGTTCCCTTTCACTTGTCAACAGCAGTGGCTTAAAAGCCTTCGCCATTGTTCGGGGCCTAATAGCACCTGTTGGGAAGATAGGAAGACAGCTGTCAAAAAAAAAAGAGAAAAAAAAAGGAAAAACAGGGTGGGGGAGGAGGGTGGAAGCTGATGATTGTGCCAGTAACAGGCACAGCTGCAGCAGGATACTCCCTGGCTTCCATTGGGAAGTGGGCTCTGTCCCTGCCAGCTCCCAGCCTGGTGCTCCCCGGGATGGGCGCAGGGAGCCCGGGATGCTGGGGGGTCTGTCTCCCAGAGCAGGGAGGGTTAGCCCAGAGTAACCCCAAACCCCAAGCGGGCCTCGACAGTGGAGGTGGCAACCTGGTGACAGGAGTGCTTGTTTTGCTTACTTTTTCCCTTTTATTGCTTTTACTGCTGTGTTGCACTGCCAGATCAGACTTTGTCAGGACATGCCGGGCAGGCTGAGAGCTGAGGAGCCCCAGGGAGCATCAGCTCCCTGGCAGCCCACCCTCCGAGGCCAGAGCTGCCTGGGTTTCGGGGGTGGGCAGTGATGGCAGTGGCCAGGGCTGAAAGATGGGCTATTTAGAAAATTGTCTCCTCAGCTTCATCACACGTAATCCTCGCGGTTTTCATTTTGAGGAAAATTACCAGCACTTCAGGACTCAATTTTTTTCCCATTTTTAAGTAAGTTGCTCTGAGATTTTTCAGGTAAGAACGCTGTGGTGACTGTGTGTGAGGAGTGACATTGTTGCTGTCAAATTTAGCATTTCAGAAGTGGACTGGTTGAGCTTTGGAAGGATTTCCTGGGAATTCTAGCCACCCACCGTAGCCCTCAATTTATGCTTTATGGTTATTTAAATTACATACTTTTGGGGGCTCTTGGGGCTTTGTTTTAGGGTTTGTTCGAGAAAGCATTTAATTCCTTTAAAAGTGACAGATCAGCATAAAGATCATTTTGGCCAAAGGATAAACCATGGAATCTCCCTAGAACATCCGTAATGATGTGTCAATATCTATAAAAAGTTAGTGTCTAGTCATCTCATTGAGTGCCTTTTTTGAATCCCTCTTACTTATCACGGATGTGCTGAAGATGTAAAAACCTAGCAGACCAAAACCATGGCCCTCTGTTAATATTAACAAGATACTATGGCCCTTTAATTAGAAACTGGCTCTGTTGGTAGCACTAATACAAAAATGTATTTCAGGGGAATATGTATTCTGGGGGAGTATCTCTGTCCAACTGAGACAGAAAAACAAAACTGAAGTGACATTTGATGTTATTTAATTCTAGATGTCTCTGTTTTTATGCTATTACTCTTGAAATAGTCTCTGGAAATATTAAAATATCTTTGTGGCTTCAGAATTTCAGTGAAGCTCAGAATACTATCTCCTTCAGCCATCTGACACACTTTTTTTTTTCTGGGTGGACCACTCCTGAGAAAATCAATTCCTTCTTTCATTAGAGATGCCAGGAATTAAAGGGGCATTAGAAAGCTGAAGAACGCAGAATAAGACAGAATTCTTTTTTGTCATGTGCAGGAGAGGGTTTTTTTATTTCACTGTTGCCCTTCTTTTCATAAGGATTCCTACTGGTGGAAGTTCAATTAAAAAGGAAGGGGTTGCTGCTCAGGTGTTTGAAAGTGAGTTACTCTGTTTCATGTATTTATTTTTTGTACATCAGGAAAGAACCGGGCACATTTAAAAATTTAACTTTTGTTTTATTTAAAGTTTGATAAGCTTCAAAAACTTACTTCATTCTTCTATGTTAATTTAATTAGGGGTGAAGAAGACAGTGCTAGTGGGGAGCTGGAATCCTCCTGAATATTGTGTGTGCTGAGAAAGATGTTCCAGCAACTCGCCTCATTTGGCAGGATGTGTTCCTTGGGCCAGCTCCCTGGCCTGCATCTCCAAAGGCAGCCGGGCCCTAATTCCTTTCCAGAGTGGGATTGGTGCTCCTGAATGCCCTTGGAGATCCAAAGCAGGGGATCCCAACGAGTTTCAGTGACAGAAGATGCATCCTTGTCCTTTGCATGACGTCCTGCGCCGTGCCCAGAGCCCTTCCCTGGGGGACACGGCTGCTCCACTGGGGAAGTGGGAAGGGCAGGTTGCATCTGAACCAGCCTCATCCCACTGGGTATTTGAGGGACAGACACTTAAATGGAGGGTAACTGGGCAGTGACTGCAAGCTGCAGTGTTCCAGGGCTGTTTTCTCAGAGTGATTTGGGGCTATCCTGTGAGGAACGCAGCCCTGCCTCCGTATGAATGTGAGGCAGCCAGCAGTGGCTCCAGGCTTGATGTGGCAGGCCAGATCAACACTCAGCACCTGTTGTCTCTCAGGTAGGTAAGGCAGTGGAGCAGATACTCCACAAATTAGCGTGTTAGACGTAACAGAATTCCCTGTTCTGGGGTGAGAGCAGGCATGCAGGCTTGCTCCCTGGCTCAGGAACGTGCTCGTGAAAGAGGTGCTTTGCTCAGGTGGCCTCCAGTGGGCTTTTTGGCCATGTCATTGTCAGTCCAGAAGAGTGTTTGACAGAGAGACTCTGAGAAATACCTGAATTTTTCACCTCTGTCCTGAGGCTGTATGCCAGCAGGGGACAGAAGCTGAGAAAGTCTTGGCTGTGGCCTGTGTAACCCCAAATGAATGTGGACCCCTCTGCTGGGAGGCTGAAGGACTGGTGTGATGTCTTGGTGTTGCACATCTCTGCTCCTGGAGCTGGTGACTGTTCAGTGAAACAGGCAGCCTGGAAAGCACACAGGTCGTGGAGCAGCTGCCACTGCATTCAGGTGATGGGCACTATAAAAATTCCAGACAGCAGCCTGGCTGTTCCTGAGGGTGTCGTTGACTGAGATGCTGGTTTTGGTCTCAAGTCTAGCTTAAGAAGTCCCTCTGCTCTTCTGTCCTGCTAGCCACGTGCTCCTGCCTTGTGCTGTGGTTTGCAGGCTCCTTGCTTGCATCCAAAGAGATAATTAGTTCAAGAACGGGCAGTTTAGTGTATCTGAAGGCTATACTAACCTTTCCTTCCTAATGAATATCCCCATTTTTAGAGGTAACTTCCTTGTGAGACTGGCAGTAGGCATTGGTGAGCAGCTGTGAAAATAATTGCTTTGTATATTTGTGGGTAGAGTAGAATCATGTTTCTAGTGGCATTCATAGATTATTGATTTGGATATTAAAATCTTAAATAATTTATTCATGGTACTGTGGAACCTTTCCTGGCTATGTGAATTATTTTTTTAAACACAAAAAGCAGTGCTCCTTTACCAGGAATGACAACAAAAATGCCTTATCAGTCATACAGCAGCAGGATGGGTATTGCAAAAGAGAGCAAACAACTTGAAGACAAGTGTTGTATTTTTGAGCATACACAAAATCAGGCACTGTGTGCAGCAAGGATGCAGTGGTAACCTGATGTCATTGTGCACCACAGGTGACTACAGGCATCTGTGGATACAGAGGTTGATTTTGTCCTCTGAAATGAAAAGCTATGTGAGCTAACATGTGGCCAGGATGGGGCTAGAGATTCCACGAGCAGGAGGGCTGGTTATCTCTGCCAGAGAAGGGAGCTTTTTAGGAGGCTTGGAAGCTACCCGTGGGCATGTGTAGCCCAGCTGTTTTCTGCACAGTGGCTGTGATGGAGTGGTGCAGTAAGAGTCATACTGTGATGCTCTGGCCAGAGCACCACAGCTTCCTAGTATTGCAGCCTGAATGTTTGGTTCAGCTCTGTGAGTTTGTGCCCAAAGCCTAAAAAACATTTTGTGTATTAAAAAAGCCACAAACCCACAGAACCCAACAGCACACACTTTCTGTCCAGTCAGAGAAGCCCCAGGTAATATTGTACTCAGCACCACATTTTTGCTTATCACACCTGAGCAACCGTGTCCCACGTTTGAGCAATATTTACATTTATAGAGGTGTTTCCTAGTGTCTGCTCCAAAAGTTTAAACTGCTTTTAGGCTAGTGAAAAATTGCAGTACTTCCTGGAAGGCAAGAGAAAAATGTATGTTTTGTGGTCTTTGATTTCCAAATTTAAATACATTCTGTGTTGTGCCTGCTCATGATTCATAGTGTCTTGCCTAGCTGCAAGTAGTTCCCTAAAAGCATGATTCTGTTGATGGAGAACCATATGTGTATGCAGATGCTGCATGTCTATGTAACCTGCTGATACCAACCATTTCTTCATAATAGTTGCTTTATTTTCCTAGCTATGAAAATTGTTTCTGATTTGGTATAGGTAAGAGCTTCTTAATTAAAAATGGGCATAAAAAGAGGAATTTCTTCTTTCTATGTGTTCCTCTGCTCTTTTAAAAGGAGAGTGGAGATGTGCCCTTGATGTGGTTTCCTGATTTAGACCAGAGAGGGTTTGTTGTGGTGCATGAACAGAGAGCAGAAGGCCAGTGGGGTGGCATGTTGGTAGGTGAGGGTTGCAGGAGCACTGAGTGGAGCTGTGGCTGACAGGTGGAACGTGTTTATGACCACAGCAGAAGGAAAAGGTGAATAATGGGTGCCAGCTCAGTGTTTGCCAGTGCTTTCTTAGTACAAAGGAGGATGCTTTGCCAGAAGTGAAAGGTGTGTCAGGCAGCGTTGAAGTTCATTCATGGTAATTTGTGCTGACCAAATACTCCTTCCTCTAGGAACAACTCGTGTTGGCAGGAAATGTTTGGTGGTCTGGCTGGGCGTTGAGCAACTCTTGGCTTCTCTCTGTTCTTGCTACACTTCGTGTCATCACCCTTGCCAGGGCCAAACATCTTCCTTTCACTTTTTTCTGAGAAGTATCTCTCTCTCAGCCCAGGGCGAGATCTGCTCACTGTGGTTACAGAGGGGGGAACCCTTGGCAGGGCACCCATCCTTGGACATCCAGACACCGTGCAAGTGGGAGGCTCCGGGGCTCACAGCTTTCCTCTTAGCTTGTGGTCAGCTTACACCAGCCGCCTACCCTTCCATCATAGTTGTCTCTTTATAACATCAGGGCTTTCTCTCCCATTTCTCCTTCAAACATGGCTCTTTTGGACATGCCTCATGGACAGCTCCCGTTCCTCCCCTTGTTACAGCCTGTTGGAATTGCATGCCTTTCTCTGGAGGCAGGCAGCTGCACGAGACCAAAGTTTGCTTTCAGTAAATAATCAGCAGGAGCAGAGAGAGGTAATCGAGATTTGGCACCGAACACCACTCCAAGCTTGTATAAGTGGATTTCTAGGACTGTGACCTGGAGCATGGATGGGTTGAGAAGAGCTGCTGGAGAGGCTAGGCCTGAAGGGAACGCTGTGCTGTGGGGACTGTGTTTTTGGAAGGCTGCCGAGGCAGGTCCAGGTACACGTGCATCTGTGCTGCCACTGAACTGAGAGGAGGATTAGGTCCACTCCCAAAGGGGAGTTACAATGCTTGAAGAAAATGAACTTCAGGAAGTGGACTAAATTCAATGGAAGTCTAGCAGACAGTGATAAAAATTGTGCCTCTCTCTTACTATGACTCTGTAGCCTCGTCCATTTCCTGGAAACAAACCGCTCCTTTCCCGGTGTGAAAACTTCAGGGCTATTAAGCAAATAAGTCAATGAAGCTGTATTTAAATACCAAATGCAGGAGTAGAGGGACAGTGACATGCTTGTTAGCATCCCAAAAATCAGATTTAAAACCCGTTTAATGTTAATTTACTGAGGTGATTCGCTTTCCAGTAGTGTAAGAGCAATTCTGTGGAGGCACAGATGCATCCATACGTGCAGATCAGAGCAGTGAAGGTGGGACTCCCTCAGCCCCAAGGAAGGTGGTTTCATTCCAGGCTGAAGGCCTGCATGAGAATTACAGGCTGCTGGCATCAGTCTCCAAGACTCATTGTTGTGGATGAGGGAGTCAGTCTGGATGGGGCTTGGAAGAGGGAGAGTGGTGGGGTGGGGGCACCGAGGAGCCAGGGAGGCGTTCACCAGTGGGCACTGCCACACACAGTGATGCCCAGGAGCATGTGAGCAACAGGGGCAGGGCTGAAGGAAGGAAAGCAAAATGTGCCATAAATATCTCTAGAAAGAGCTAAGGACTGATAAATGCGTTGAATAGAGACAGCAGAAATCATTTTTGTGGATTAATTTGTATCTCTGTTGATTCAGACAGGCGCCTCTTGGCCAATGTTCAGTTAATGATTCCTGTTCTTCTTTCCATCTCAGTCCTCCTCTTTGGTGCCCTTTCCGTAATCCTCTTCTGCAGCAACATGTAACACTTCTCACAGTGTGTCTGGAGCAAAAATGTTTCCCAAACATGAATGAATTACTGTTCACAACCAACCTGTGAACAAGTCTCAGAGATGTTTTCATACTGTGCTGTGACTTGGGATTGGTTTACTGTGTGCCATAGGACCTACACTGCAGAGAGGTAATGGGGAGGATTCTTAGCTCAGGTGGGGCTTGGAAGAAGGAAAGGGGCTAATTCTGGGTTCTTCTTGAAGGTTGGAGTAGGAGGCATTATGAATACTCAGAACACCATGTGTAGCTTTTTGGAAATACAGATCATTGTAATACATAGCTGTCCTGATGCATATCCCAAATCTGTCACAATATAGCTCAGGTTTTGCATGTAGAAAACATGGTTTTGGGGAATCTAAGAGGAGAGGAATGGTTGGAGTAGGGATCAGGAACAGCAGTTCCTGTGTGCAGCCCACCTTTCCCAGTTTCAAGGTGCACATTGTATGTGCAAGCATTAAAAGTTTTACTGACTTTCCAATGAATCCAGAGAATGCCTGCCTTGCAAACAAGAGATAGCGTTTATTTCTTCTCTTAATTTGAGAGCATCATCTTCCCAATGAAGTCTAAAAAAAGCTGAACAAAGGATGACTTTGTTTCTGTGTAATTCATGGAAACCTCTACTGTCGTAACCTTTTAAACAGTTATTTTTATTTGAGATGTGTAAATTTCAAATCTTTTTTTAATGGGGTACATAAATGACATAATAAATGTTTCTTTCCAAGATATGGTGCATAAGGTATTTCACAAGCAGTTACTGAAATGTGATAGGCTGAGTATATGAATAGCATATTTTATGTAAGTACAATATGTTAACATGGTATATAATAGAATTAAACAAGCTGTAATCTAATCTAGCTCTTTGGCTCCGTAAAGCAGTAGGGGTGGGGAAGCTATTGTCTTTAGGAATTAAAGTTATTTTTAAGTATTAGCAGAAGGATGATTATTTGCTGATTCTGTGTTAAAATGAAGTGTCTTATGTAAAAATGGCAGTTCAGATCAAGAGAGGTTTGAGACTAAGTTAGGACATCAATTTAATATGATTGCTTGGGCGTTTTTAAAGGAAAGAAATCTATATAATATTATTTTGGATAGTTAACATACAGTATTTCAACAGGGGAAGCACTGATTAGATCACCACAATCTATTTTATGCCATCAGGATTGCTGAGGGGGCTTATAATTGTGTTAAATTTTCATATTACTCATATTCACACATTAATGAACAGATGCATTGTTACTATTGGGATTTTGCCATTTGGCCTTTCACATCTCTAATCATGATTTCCTACTGAGATCTTTACCGTTCTCGCAGAAATTCAGTCATTGATACATGGCCGTCCGCCGCATTCATTACTCCCCCCTTACGCGTCCGCGGCTCCCCGGGCATCACCGGCGGGCTCGGCCGGCCGGGGTGGAACACGAGCGGTCCGGGGGGCGCGGGGCGCTCGGGCTGGCCCCGACCGAGCTCAGACTGCCCCGGAAAAGTGACACCGGCACCGTCCCGGCGGCCCTCCCCGGGCGGCGGCGGGGAAGGCGGGCAGGGAAGGCGGGGGGCAGGCAGGGGCTCGGGCAAACAAGGGTTCAGGAAAGCAGGGGTTCGGGCAAGCAGGGGTTCGGGCAGGCAGGGATTCAGGAAAGCAGGGGTTCGGGAAAGCAGGGGTTCAGGAAAGCAGGGGTTCGGGCAAACAGGGGTTCAGGAAAGCAGGGGTTCGGGCAAGCAGGGGTTCGGGCAGGCAGGGATTCAGGAAAGCAGGGGTTCGGGAAAGCAGGGGTTCGGGCAGGCAGGGATGCCGGCAGGCAGGCGTTAGGGTAAAGCAGGGGTTCGGGCAGGCAGGGATGCCGGCAGGCAGGGGTTAGGGTAAAGCAGGGGTTCGGGCGGACAGCGGGCAGCGCAGCGGGGCTCTGGTAGCCCCGGCGAGCGGCTACTGTAGCTTTAAGGCGGCAAGTTAGACAGAAGACTTGTGTTTCTTTACGAGCGGACCACGGCGAATATTTTGTTTAGCCGCGGGGGAAAAGCTTTGTCGTGGACTTTGCTGACAATGGATTAAAAAGTAAGGCGGGCTGCTTTTGGTGCCTGGAGGCTCTGGAGCCCATTGTCAGCTCACAATGCATCCCTATTGCCGCATTCCTGCTTTGCAAAGGTTTGTTGGCTTTTAGTGACTGACAGCTCTCCGCCGCAAATGCCGCATTTGCTCCGGCCTGTTTACACGCTGTTCCGGAGTTTTCAGAAAAGCACAGAGGAATAATAATTAAAAAAAAGAAAAATAATTAAAGAAAGAAGCAAGGAAAACGGGCAGTGTTTATCTGACCTATTCACGTTGTGGGGAATGGTTTTCTTCGTGGGTGCTTCGAGGGGACGGACGGAGTTCAGCAGCGGCCGGAGCGCGGCGGCGCCTCCGGCTCCGCAGCCCCGCTCGCACGGACCGTGCTCGGCGCGGCCGCGTCTGCCGCCCGCATCCCTGCGGTTCCTGCGGTTTAAGGGAAGTTTCAGGGGGTCTAGCAGAGGCATCTCGCTCGGGCAAGCCCGGGGCTCAGCACGGGGAGCGCCCGCCGGTGCCCAGGAGGAGGTCGGGGCGCTGCAACGTGAGCCAGCCCGTAACGGAGCGAAGGTGCCGCCTGTGCTGTCCGCGGCAGCCGGAGGTTGTCGCTGCGCTCCCGGCGAGGCGCGGGCGCGGGGCTGCGCCCGGCGCGGCTGTGTGCGTGTGCTTCTGTGCGGGCACAGGCGAGCTGCGGGAGAGCATCCCCGCGCCCCTGCAGCGCCCTGGGCCTTAGCGCTGCCCGGCGGGAGCAGCGCAGCCCGGCGGGAGCAGCGCTGCCCGGCGGGAGCAGCGCAGCCCGGCGCGCCCAGCCCCCGGCGGCTTTGCGGGGAGAGCGCAGCCGGCAGAGCCGCCCCGAGGAACCGCAGCGCCTCCGCGCTCCGAGCCGGGGCTTAAGAAAGGAGGTGGAATTAGCCAAACGAGATAATGAAGGTTGCTCGTAATGGTTTTTACTGTGGGGAAAGTTAACCAGTTGCTAATAATTGCATGGTCTCTAGGCCAGACGGTCCCTTTGATAAGTTAACGTGTACTCCCTTTATGCTCCTGGTAGGGGGTAAACAAATGCCTGAACAAATACAAATACACATAAACACAAATGTGGAGAATAGCAGTATATGTGTTAGATCCAGATAATAAGTGTGGGTATTGTTATTTAGATGGCACATACTGGGACACTTATCTTTTAGTACACTCCATTTTCTAACTGAATGCAGTGCTAATCGTGGGATTGAAAGCTATTGTAATTGTGTACCCATCTAAATGCTGACAAGAATATACAATTACATTGTTTGGAATTGAGTTTAATGTTCTCTGAATTTTATTAGCATTTATATTTACTTATGCATTAAAATTCTACACAAAAAGAGGTCAGAACACAAGAGTTGCAGACATAAATATCAGACCCATCCACACCCTCATTGCATTTTTCCTGAAAATACTGAACAAATATATTTTATTTTATTTTATTTTTAAAGGAAGTGATAGAATCTGAAATGAGCAAATAATGGGTTTCCATTCTAAGCAATGCCTTTTCTCCCTCTGGATTTTGCAGTCTTTTAAAGCTTCTTTCCATACCCAACTTTTTATTATTATTTATAATGCGTGTGTTACCGGAAAATCTTTCCACAGTGTGCTTACCACCACACGATGTTTAAACACACATTATAAAGTGGATGTAATTGTAAAGACTCAGAGGGATATAATTACATGTAGCAGATTTAGGAGCTAATTCTTTGCTTCTCTCTCTCTTTCTCTCTCTCTCTCTCTTTACTCCGCATTTTATCAACATAATTATTTTTTGACTGCAGACTAACACCCAGAAACTGACAGGCATCCATTATAGGCAGCAACTTGTTCACCAAATTGAAAAACAATGAACTGCAGGTTTATATGTGCCCATTGTAATACAGAATTACCGGAGCTTTGTTCCACTAGAGGAAAAAGCTAATGGTTTTGAAACAGCAGGTGACAAAACACATTCAGATTTTTTTTCTTTTCTGTTCCCTTTTTTTTTTTTTTTTTCTCTTCCCTCCCCTCTTATCAGTTTGTTGATGAAGTCATTACGAACTGGGGCCCAGAATAGGGTTGGCCTTATTTTTAGCAGATAGACTTTTAATGAGTTCTATTGTGGAGACAGTCATGTTGATTTGCTTACGTTTTTTTTCCCCCCCTTCACTCAGAAACTCCCAGTATTGAAAAGCTACTATCAAAGGACTGGAAAGACAAGCTTCTTGCCATGGGATCAGGGAACTTTGGAGAAATAAAAGGTAACGCTGTTTCTCTGCTAAAGGAAATTAAGAATGAATATACAGATACCACTGGCTTTGTGGAACTTTGTCTGCTCCTCTTCCCCTCCCCTTCAAACATGGTAATTTGGGGTTTAAATGAAATGTATGCACTCCCATCTGTGATAATATAAATCAGTGAAATGGTATATTGCCCTAAGTGAATGAATTTACATTAAGCTTTTGTTGCATATATCGCTCTCTGTTATAAACGAACACATCCTATTGCAGGATTGGGAAAAAAAAGTCAGTATCAGACATATGTGGTATCAGAATATAGCAGACCTCAGTTCCTGAAATTTGAGGGTGATCTGAATTCTTTGTTTATTTTTGGACAGATTTTGATGATGTAGATTTTTTTTTTTTTACTTTTGTTTTTTACTTTTTTTTTTGCATGTAGGGAAGAATAAAAAGAGCAAAGTTTGTGTAATGGTACCTCTAGGTACTGAAATTAGCCAGTGCAGATTTTAAAAGACAGCGTACAACATCTGTGCACTAAAGCATGTTCTTTTAAAGCCGTACTCCAGAAGGAAAATGACAAAATTTGACCACTCTCCAGCAGCAGTAGTTTCTGCTTTGCCAAGATATTTCCCCATTTTATATATCTGAGGTCATTTTGTCAACCTGTGGTTGTTTGTTTTCATGTAATTTAATATTTTTGCAATTCCTCTGCAGCGCTTATGATGCGGAACTCACTCAAAATACACACGTCAAAAATTTTAAGTTTTCAGAGCAGCCATTATCACTCTGAAAAGAAACAGTGACTCTGATTCTTCTCCCATTTATATCCGTGTACATCTGGAGTAGCAAAATCCAAGCCAATGTTGTTTTGGAACTGTGAAAGTAGAATGAAATTGAAATTAAACCCTTCTCCTGTGTTTATGAACCGGGTTTAGTTTCTGGCCATTGTTTTGGTGGGTTTACTTACTGATGTTGCCCCTGACCTAGAGATCCTCGCTGAGGCAGGCTCCCAAACCTTGTGCCTGGCAGGTTTGAGGACAGTGTGCTCGAGAGGCTGGCAGTGCTCAGTAGAGCCTGGGATAAAGACAGCGTGCTCTCTCAGGTGAATGGGCTGGTGCAGATGCAGAGCAGGTGTTGTTTAATCACATGGGCCTTCCAGCCTGTCACTGATTAGCCACCAGCATCAGCCTGGGCTGTTGCACTGACTTACCCAAGGAGGAAAACACGCCTCTTGTTTCCCCTGGCTTCTCCCTAGGAGGCTGTACCTCAAAAATATGTATTCATTACATATGTAGAATGACTTTATAACAGAATAGAGTGCTCCAGCCCCCAACAGGCTGAGATGGTGGTGTTGTGATGATGATGAGGGTGATTATTATTGCTACAGAGGGCCAAACCCCGGGTTCTTCATTCCTGCTCTGTGAGCAACAGGTCATAAAGAGGAAGGGCAGCCACTGGGCTTACCTGGGAGCTCTGGGTTTTAAAAGCACATTGTTTCTAAATGACATCATCCTTTGCCATGAACTGATGAGTCTTTAGGATGTTTCAGGGATAAAGTATGAGGAGGCATCTTTCCTTACACTTTTGGGTGTGTGTTTCAGCAGATCTTGCACACTGTATGGAGTGTCTTTAATTCTGGACACACTGGAACCTTCCGAAGGACTCCCAGTGATTCTGCAGTGCCTTTGGACTCTGCAGAGCTGCTCTGAAGAGTGCTGTGCACTGAGAAGGTGGTCCGTTCCCAGTGCCTATGATCTTGTTCTTTTGGAGGGCAATCTTTTTTCTCCCTTCCTCTTTTTCCCTTTCACAAGCGAAACTTGAAAGCAGCAGCAGCCAGCTATATGCTACCACCAGAGAAATTCAGCAGTCCTTTCAGTCGTGCCTGGGGGAAAGGATGGGGAGCAACAGCTCAGCCTCAAAGAAGACTTTTCTTTGCTTTAATTTTTGGGTTTTAGCTTTATATTTTGAACACAAGTCGAGTTATTGTTCTGCAGCTCTGCTCAAAAGGCTCACATCTGAGGCTTTTTAGTGCAACTGTGGTTCTGTGGTTGGGGGCATGGTTATTAGGTGTTTGGATCAAGTTTGGCAGTAAGCTGTGAAAACAGGCACTGGTTTATTTTTCCTACTGACTGCCGTGACAGTTGCAATTATTGTCCATTGTTCCTAGGTGGCTAGAAAGGAGGGAGGATACAATAGAGCATTGCCCTCTGGGGCTAAATGAATTTGACTTACAGATTCTTGGGGGGTCAGGCAGGCTGATTATTTAGTGCCCAGGAATGTGGTTTTCATGGCACCATCAGCCGTGAGCAGCCAACAAACAATGGCTCAGCTGTATTGCAGCTATATTTAGTGAGGCAGCAGGAAAGGTGTGCAAGTTGAGCTGCTCTGTGCCCACATACACGTGTACAAACACACGTATATTATGCTACAGAATGATTTTTGTCATTCTGTAGTTACGAAGTTTTCCAGTTGTGATTTTTTAATTAACTTCTTTCTCTGTGCTTGGCCCGGCAGCTGCGTTTTTTCCACCCCTCATTTCTCTATTAGTGATATTTGGAAACCCCCACTCGAGTACTGTCTTATTATTAATACACCCTGGAATGTGGACAGCACTAGGAGCTGCGCTGCCCAACTGTCTTACACAGTGAATAGTTTTTTCCATTTAACTGTTCAAAATTTCATTGTGCTTTTCATTAGGTCTGGGGGAGTTTTAGTACGTCATGTGCGAAAGTCTCAGCACTAGGCTACATATTGTTAATGCCCAAGTCTGTGTTCTTACCATTGAGTTTTATTCTCTGGGAGAGATTAAAGGAAAGGGAGATGAAGAGGAAGACTTTATTTTCTATTAGCGTGATTTCTTTTAAGTTAGAAAGCAGTAAATGTTTTATTAAAGAGAGGGAAATGGGTGAATGGTTGGAAGTGACCAGGCTGCCATGTTTTGTATTCAGTTGTTTCTCTTGGTTGCTTTGTTACCTTTGGCTGCTGCTTTAAACCCCCTTTCTTCATCTGCATGCCTGTAAAGCAAAGAGCCATCACTGAGTGTCTGCAGAGCCAGCTGCAAACTTTAGGATCACAGTTAGAAGGATCTATATATATCCAGCTACTAATTGAAAAGGAAATGTATTGTTTTATTCCACAGCTTGACTGAAAGGTACTGCAAGGGAATACTCTTAAAATGGGGCAGAATCTAGAACCTTTCATATCCGTAGAAACTGTAACTCAAATACCTGTGTTTGTTCAGAGAGATAGTCTGGGGCTAAATTACAAGTTTGGCACTAGAGATTTCTTAAGAAATTCTGTTTTGATATCCATGGAAATTTTACTCTGCTTAAAACAAGTCACTATATAGCAAAACCTACAAAACTTGCTGTTTAATTGAAGTATTTTAACGTGAAGCTGTAAAACTGTATATTGACTTGGTTAAAGCCTGTTCAAACTTACTTATATCCATCATATTCAAAACCAGGGCTCAAAAGGCCTCTGGATTATTCTTGGATAACGCATTTTATTGGATTTAGTGGAGCAGAGAGATCTTCAGGTGTCAAACTGATGGTCTACAGGAAGCAAAATCATCCCCTTTTTCTGCTGCCAGTGTGACTGCCTCGTTAGCTGTGCATCGCAGTGGGAAAGCAGGTGCTGTCCTCCAGTGCTGCTAGGAAAAGGTGTGAAAAATACATTTATTTCTTAAATATCAGCGATCATTCCTATACATATATGAAATTAACATGAAGCTTCTCTTTCACTGGTGCTGGGCCTCAGGTGCATTGGGGTGAGTGAGGCAGCTTTACCCACGATGAGAACTCTGCTGAAAACTTCCTTGGTGTGCACCAAGCCTTGCTGCTAATCTTGTCCATCTCCCTGTTGAAACTTGTCAAGACATAGTAATGCATATTTTTTATGTTCCCCACTTAGCTGATTTTGAATAGGTGTGTGGAACAAAAGGTTAAACAGACTTTTGTTTCCAGTCTTTCTGAGTCGGTTTTCTGTCGAAGGCATTGTTAACAGTGATTGTGCCAAGATCTCTCAAGAAAGACCGGGCAGGTCTGAATCTGATATGTTTTTGTTGTTGATGAAAAACCTTTTCTATTGTGCAGGTTAGTTTGTAAACAACTCAGGCGAAGTGTTCTCTGCACTGGCTGGGAGAGGGATTGTTGTTAGGTTCAAATCAGCTCTTCATTGTATCCACTTAAATCTGGGTGACTCTGGAGGCTGTGTTGGAGGACCCTCAGATTTATGGGTGTAACTGGAGGCGAGATTAGCCTGCCAACCCAGATCTGCAGCTCAGGAGAACACAGGCATTTGCTGTGTGTCAGAAACTGGGTTCCAGGCTCCTTGAAGCATCAGTGCAGGCGTTCAGGCTGTGTTTGATGTGAGATAGAGCTGAGTTTGCTGAAGACTCTGGTTTTGCTCGCGTGCTCAGAAGACGGGGCACGAGAGAGAAGGCAGGGAACGGTTTTAGGACTGCCAATGATGGATAAAGAGAAATAATCCATTCAGCGACACTATAGCTCATCAGAGCCCGTGAATTAGAGACATATGTTATGTAGATTCAATGTATGGATTAAAACGGATAATCTGGTAGGTGACACACAGAATCTTGAGATAAGTGAGCCATGCAGATTCGGTGTATGGATTGTGACGGATAATTCCATTTAAGTAATGCTGGACAAGTTGAAGACAAGCAAGCTCCGGGTGGTGCTCAGGTTATGTGCAGTAATCCAGTGAGTGGCACTTTGGATCGTATAATCTGTAAACTAAAGGCAAGAAAGCTGGGGATTCTGCATTTACATGTGGACAGGAGGGGGAAAGGGAGAAAGATTATTCATGGGGAATACACCAGGTTTAAACCTTTGACTAACACAGCACAGATCCCCAGGAGATGTGTGAAAGCTGCACACTTCCTTAGGGTGCTGTGTGAATTTTGCATTTGCAAATTAATGGCCCAAAAATGTTTGCAAACTTGTGTCTGCTGTGGATGTTTTGCATTATTTTTTTGTGGGTAGTACTGTAAGTGGAGTGGCAAGAGGAGGGTGAGAGTCATAAGTGAAGGAGGTAAGATATGTTGGATTGTCAGCTTTTAACTGTGATAAATTCAGTATTTGTTGCAACCGACTTAGTATCTTCTTCTTGGTGTTTGCTTTTTTGAGGGGTTTAATAGTAGCAAATTGCAAATTGAGCTTTAGTCCTTTGTTAATATTCCAGAAGTGCTGGAGTGCATGGGAACCTGCCCAGATGCACTCAGGGAATCCTAAGTTTCAAGAGGAAATTTGGCAGCTGCCAAAATCGTGGAGGCTGATCACAAGGCAGTGTGATACTCTCAGGCTGCAGAGAAGGAGCCAGTGCTAGCTGAGCCACACCAACACAGAACTTCTCCAGGCCAAAAAAACCCCTGAGGTAGAGATTGTGACTAGATGGAGCTGCTTCTATGTGACCTAGAATGGGAGGTTAGTTGAGGGTTGTGTATGTGGAAGGGAGGGTTGGAGGAATCTTTTTGAAAGCACCTAAAAATGTTACTTTATGGCAAAGCAGCTAATTCAGGTTGTTCCAGATTTTTGTACATAAAGGTACTTAATTTGATCTCAAAAAGTCAGGTTCTAATTTTATTTTGAAGATGTGATTATTGATAGAGATAATAGAATAAAAAGGAAATAATTAAGGTAGCAAATGCCAATGACTTTGTTTGAACATATGGGGGGGGGCAAACCACTATATTTAAAAATTGTTCAGAGAGTTGGTTGGCATAAGGGTCCTAAAGCTGTGCTTCATGGTACTAAATTACCTGAAAGATGTGCTGATGGAGCTGAATGCTGCTGAGCTACAACTGCCAGTTTGTCAAAACAAAGCAAATACACACACACACACTTTTTACTTTTTTTCCTGCTGCTGCATAAAATTCCAGCAGCAAACACCATTTTCCAAGCCTAGTTCTACCTTATTGTCTAGACAGTAAAACAATGAATAACCTCTGAGAAAGGGTCTCAATACAAATGTTGTCTATTCCTTTTGTAACCTTGACAATAAGTTGCTAACCTGGTTGAATACCAAGCTTTGTGTGTAGTCTGCTGTACCAAAACTTGTTTCTGACAGCAAATAGAGGCTACTTAGTGACAGGCTCTTTCCAGCGCTGTGAAACAGCAAAGTGCTGGTTTGTTGCAGAGCAGACAGCTGAGCTTTTTTTTCCCCACTGAATATGAGTTCTTGAGGCTAGTAATGGCAAAAGAGAGTAATTGGTCATAATTTGGTTTTACTCATTCTCCACCTTGCACTCAAACATAAAAGATTTAAGAATGTCCGTCTGCTGAAATAAATACCTTCCTTATGTCTAAAACGGATTTTTACTTGTCAGAGAAGATTCATTACATAAATCTGTAGGCACAGGCAAATCAGTTTGAATTGTGCACTTTTTCTTTGTTTCTCTTTCTGGTGGCTGTGGCTTGCCAAGTAAAAAGCAGTCAGAAAGTTTTATTATGCTGACTCGCGCTATCAGTAAGATGAAATAATTTAATTTAGCAAGGTGGGTAGTTGTAAGATGGTAGTCATTGTGTAGTAGCAAAGTTGGCTTAAATACTTAAAGAAAAACACCAGTTTTCAGATGTTCTTGTCCTGACAGCTCCAGGATTTAGTGGCCTGAGGAGCTGTGTTCTAGTCCATAATAAAGCACTCTCTGAAGTGCTGATTAGGGAGGCATCAGGGGAGTTAGCACACCAGCACAGACCCACACCCACCCACCAACACATACAGCAAGTGCATAACTTAAAGTGCAGCCCCATTGCTTGGCCATAAACATTCCACATTACTGTTCTACAACAGAGGCAGGCTGATGCTGAGTTCTGACCTTTCCTCAGCCAGTTGGGTCTGTTTGTCAGCCTGGTTTTCCTGAAGGAAGCATCAGCTCGCCATTGCCTCACGTACCTGACTCCAAGTGATGCCAGCAGCACAAGTGGGAATACTCCTCTTTAAATTTATGTTATGAATAGATTTTTAAATTTTTATTTAGGGAGAGCGTGACACAGATTAGTTTGCTTTAAAGTAGAAGAAGACTAGGTGGCCTGTCTGTTTTACTTTCCTGGTTTCCTTACTAAGCAAAGTATTGCTGGGTTTAGGTTTCTAATATGTCAAGGTTAAAACTGGGGTGAGGAGCAGGGAAAAAGTAGTTGACACTGGGATGAGAATGATACTCTGGAGGAAAGATACTGTAAGAAAACCCTCTAGAAAAGATACTTATTTTATGAACTACTGATAATTTTATTTATTCTTTGGATTTGTTACAGTTAGGACTAGTAGGATTTTACTCTTTCTGAGGACAGCTTAGTTAATAGACTTCATTTTTGTATCAAAACTGTAACCTTCACTAGCTTAAAAAGTCTGCTGAAAAGACAGACCATTGCAGGAAATAGTTGGAGGTGACTCAGTCTTTAGCTCATGTATGGGCTGTAGCTCAGTCCTTGTAGCACTGTGGTTACATCAAAGCTACACAGAAACTGTTGTGGCAGGGTTCTGTTGCTGGGTAAGGTGGATGACATCAATAATTGGTTCATTCATAAGGGTCCCCCTGGCTGAAACCCTGCCTAGTCTCCAACTGGGTCAAACACAGACTTAATTATCTATTTAACGTGTATTACTGTTAAAAGTCAGTGGGGAGATTCTTGGCCTTGCTGAAATAGTTCTGCTGGTGACTTCATCGAGGCCAGCAATAAAACCACCTACACCACATAAAGTTCAGAATGACTTCCAGCAAGTTGCTAAAAACTTCATGCCTTAGTTTGCTCTTGAAAAACATAATGCATACCATTACCTTTCTACCTGCAAACAGTCTTTAAGAAGATCAATTAGGTAGTGCTTTGAAATTAAAAAATGCTTTATACTGCATGCTCTAATTATTATTATACATCTTAGCATTATTTGAATACAGAGTACTTCAAGATACTCTTATTTCCATTTAATGATTTTTTTCCCCGTAGAAAACTTTGTAGATACAGGAGGCATTTTTTCCTTTTGTAACCAGAGTTAATGATACGAGCATAATACAATATTATTATGTCTTCCAGGCTTTGTACTTGCGCATTGTTTTCTTTGATTTTCCTTTGAAAGACAGATTCTGACAGTTCAAAAGCTCTTTACGCAATTACTTTGGTAGTAAACTGACTTACAGAGCTCACTGTCTGGATGGGTGAGGGCAGCCCTGGCTGGTGCCATTCCCAGCAGCTCACTGGGGACGTGACAGAGGGGCTGAGGAGAGCCTTGCCAAAGCCCTGCCCTGCAGAATGCACATCCCTAGGCAGGCTGGGAGCAAACGCTCCCACTGCCTGAACATTTGCAGCAAAAGCTTAAAATGTCTGTTAAAGAAAATATTGGCTTTCCCAATTTCTCATTTACATTCTCATTCTGTCTAATAAATTATAATAAAGTATTTACTGTTTTGATAGCAAAAGCAGTTTCTCTGCCTTTTTTTTGCTTTGGTTCTGTTTTGGGTGGGTATGCCAAGGTTTCTCCTGTTCGTTTTCTCACTTTAAGTGTGTCATTTGGTCATATTGGTGTCTTCATTCTAATGTTTATTAAAATGTTACTGTCACTGCCAGTCTGAGACTGTGAATCAGAACTAAGAATGTGTAATAGTTTATTTCACATTTGAGTAAATTCCTTCTACTACTTAAACACTATTATGGGTAGTGTTGATCTGAGATGAAGTTTAGGTTTGGCGATACAGAATGCCACTAATTTGAGTCTTCTTTTATTGCCATCTGCTGTGGGTGTTGCATGCACAAACATGGGGTTTTTTCTGAGTCTCTCTCCGTGGTAATAGAGGACAAGCTGACGCATCTGGAAGGCATCTTTTCTTGGGCCCTTATGCAGTTATCAGCCTGCAGTGTGTACTTTGATGGTCCTTTGCCTGAGTTGTTTTGATCAGTTGTGAAAAATCCTCGTTTTGCCGTCGCAGTGATAGAGCACAGAGAGCACCTACAGCAATCTCCTGAAAGGCAGGTGGCCTGGTGGTTAAAAGCTCTGTGAAACACAAAATCTGCAGTGTCTGTTTGTCATGGGTCTGATGGTAATGAAGAGAAATTCTTGAGGCAGGCATTGTTTTGAGGCGCTCTCCTTCGGCTGCTCGTGCAGCGGTTCTGTGACGTGGGCTAGCTTGTGTCGGGCTGTCCTCTGCACTGATGGGCACGTGGGGCTTCCTCTCAGCCTGGCTGGAGCAGGAGCACTGTGCCCTGTAAAGGCCAGCTCCAGAGCCATTCCCAGCTCTGTGCAGCACCTCCAAGGTTAGTAAGGAGGCAGCTGAAGGTGGCTGCTGGGGCTAGGGGGCTGCACCCCCTCCCATGTTCTAGCAGGGTTAGCAGCCGTGTGGGTAGTTCATTAATTCATGAGTAGCATAATTTGAGCAACTGTTGGTGGCTTCATTGCTTCAAAAGCACTGCCGTGTTTTGCCCTGTAAGCTACAGAATTCTTCAAATGGAGATCCCTTGGCTGCCAAGACACTTCTCACCGTGATGCAGGTTTAGATCTCGTGCAGGTTAACAGAGGGAAAATAGTGAGGGCAGGACAGAAGTCCACCATCCTTTACCCCCAGTCTGCAGCATCTAGAAAAGGGTACAAAAAACAACTGGAGCTCTTCACTCTGTAGTAATTTTTAATACACCAGGAACAGTTCCTGTAACTGATTGTACTTACGTAGTGACCCCACAGTTGCCCTCACCTCACCATTAAACAAATAACACTGTCCTTGCTTTGGCCTTCATGTGTTATGCAAAGGAATACATGATTGGCCATGGCAACTGTGAAATGGCATTTGGTTGACCATTTCAGGGAAAGTAATTACAGAAAAGGTGTGCCAGGTAATAAGGCTAACATAAAAAATACCAAACTTAAACTAAATGCAAACACTTAGCATTATTATCAAGACTGTCTGATTCAATTACTTCCCTTTTTTTTCATTTTCACACATTTACAGGCCACCAGTTACCTGAAAGATATGTCAAAACTATGATTCATCATCAGTGGAGCTTACATAGATGTGTGAGTCAGACAAGGGGAAATGTGGACAGAGCTCACCATCTCTCATTAGAGCCACATAGCTGATCTTTTTTGCCTCTGGTTTTGTGCAGGTCACCTGAGAGTGTGGCTATCCAAGGACTTACTTTGCAAGGAATTATTACCTCAAAGAACTGAAATTATCATGAAGTACTATTCCAGTTACTGGAAAGATGGCTTAGTCCTGTGAAAAAAAAGAACCTGCTAAGCCATGTTTTCCAGGAAGTATTCTCCAACAGAAGATTTTTTTTTTTTCCTTATAAAGCTGATGCTGATATATTTTCCCTTTTGGTTTATTAGCAAACTGAAATAGCTTGAGAAATATAATGCAAGAAGTCTGCCTTTTGTCAGACTACTTTCATTCCAGCTGTATAAACCCAAGGAATTATGCATTGTACTTACTAAGTAGGATATAAAACACCCCTTGTGGGCATTTCAGATGTTCTTTAAAAACTGAATAGCAATGAAGAGACTGAGTCAATTCGTCCCTGGCTGCATGGCTGCAGCGTGCCTGTGGTTTTGGTGTCTGCACTGGCACTTGGTTGCACTGCCTGCTTGCTCTGAGTTCACAGAGTCGTGGTTTGGGTTGGAAGCTCATCAGGTCCCCCCCCTGCAATGGGCAGGGGCACCTTTCACTACTCCAGGTTGTCCAAAACCCTGTCCAAGCTGCCCTTGAAAGTTCCCAAGGATGGGGCATCCACCACCTCTCAGTCACAACCTGTTTCAGTGTTTCACCACCTTCACTGTAAACAGTTTCTTCCTTATATCTAAGCTCACCCTGAGGCAATCCTGGGTATTCCTTCTTCCTGCAGGACCTTCTTCCCCTCTCTCTTGCCTCTCTCTGGCTTGCATCCACCCCTCAGTAAAAGTCAGGAATAAATTATCTGCTGAATAAATAAGTACAAAATACTTTGTTTTCAGATGTTTGTTACAGTGGCAGTAGCAGTGCTTGGTAGTCTTCATTGGAGCAGCGTTATGGTGAGCCCAGGTGGACAGGCCAAGGCTGGGGCTGCCTTCTAGAATAATTCTTCTACGCCACTTGGAAACACTGCACCTTTTTTCCCAGTGAAAAACAAACAAAGGATGGAAGAGTGGCAATAGAAACTTCTGATTAATTCCGTGGCCAGGTGGCAAATGCATTACTTGTAGCATTTCTCTCTGGTTGGAAGGAAAAATCATAGTTAGAAGTGTTTTCTTCAGCCGTGGTAGTGTTTTAGCACTGGCTTCCATTCTTTCTCACAGCTTTTAGCAGAACAGGTTTAAAGTCCTATGGTTTCTGTTTCAGTGTGCTTCTCAAGTTTCCAGCTTGTACCACAGTTTTTCTGGAGGCTTCATCTGAGAATATTCTGCTGTAGTTCTTTGTTATGTGGTGAGAATATTTTCACAGAAATATCTAGAACCCTAATAAAAAACAATTTAGTTACATTTCTTCTCTCACTTTTTCCCCTGGTGATCCTTTGTTGTTTCCCACTTGCATATGGCTGTCTACAAATGGATTTAAGTGCTTGGACTTGGCTAATGTAGCAAATGGGATGTTGCTTGGGATCACATCATGGAAATTAGGTAAAAGTAAGAAAAAAAAAAAGTAAATTAAGCTAACTATCAAGCAAAGAGCCCTCCCAGTGCCACCTCAAAGGCTGTGGTACAGCCTTTCAAAGCAAGCAGTAGATGATTCACCATTTCAGACATTTCAATCCAATCTAGAAAGCTGTATTAAATACATTGTAGGGAACATTCCTGCACTGGCAGGGGGGTAGACTAAATGAGCTATTACCAGTAGCTCTTTTCCATGTCTGACTGATAGTTGGCTAGGAGCACGTTTGCTACAGTCGCCAATTTTTTTTTCTTTTTCCTTTTTTTTTCGCTTGGAGAGCACTGGTGACATTGGCAGAAGAATGCTTCCTGTGTTTGAAAGAGGTTTGTATGGCAGGGTAGTCCCAAAAGCAGGCTATTTTCAGAGGAGGCATTGACACTGATAGCCTTAATCCTTTCCTAAAGGCTTTTTAGAAAGGTTTTCATAGGATCTGACTCATGTGAGAGGGTGTGGTGGTATTGGGGATATCTGTGGATTAGCTGCTACACATATTTTCAGGTCTTTTAAATTCACAGTCAGATGATCCTACATATATTAAAAGTGCCTTTTCTTTTCTTTTTTTTTCTTTTTTTTTTCTTTTTTTTAGTGTATGATTCATAGCTTTTGATTTTTCTTGGAATTTTTTCTTCCCTTCCCTTGTAACCACTGTCCTTCTGGGTAGAAAAATAATTGCTTCAGCATGGTTATGAAAGTGAGGTAGTGAGCTCCTCTGTCTGTGTCTGCTGAACTCTACTATAAAAAAACATCTAACAACAGTACACATGAAAGTGGTGGTGAGTTGTGTTTAACCCAGGTTTTTGGATATGTTTATAAAAGACTTTTTCCTGTAAAAGTGCACCTTGGTGGCAGCAACAGGAGTTACTGACAGTTTAAATACTATGTAATTTAATCCTAATCAGGAATGTAGGTGATATAACAGTTTATAGAGGGATGTTAATACCTATCCTACATCAATGCTTTGACACTTACAGAAACTGTATCTTTTTCCTACATGTCTGACATAAATATAAATGTCTTACAAACCTGGAAGGGTTGATTTTTTGATGCCCAGTGTTTAAAATTTGAAACTTTCTCAAAACAGGCACTAATCTGGCAGAAGGGCAGTGGAAAATAGATGAGAGGGCAAAAAAGCATTGAAGGGGGACACCAGATCAGAGCCTGTGTACAGGTTGATGCTCCATGGCTCCTTTTCCTGTAGAGGAGCAGGTCTTGGTGTGCAGCATGCTGCAATCTGCTGCTGCTGCTGCTCTTTGGTTCTCCTAAAACTTTGCTTACAGTAAAGCTGCAAAACAAAGGGCTGGATCGCTCTAAATTCTCTCTCTTCTCCTTACCCCCCCTTTTTCTTCCCCCCACCATATGATGCCCAGGGACTCCAGAAAGCCTCGCTGAGAAGGAAAGGCAGCTCATGGGTATGATCAATCAGCTGACCAGTCTGAGGGAGCAGCTGCTCGCCGCTCACGACGAGCAGAAGAAGCTGGCTGCATCTCAGATCGAGAAACAGCGCCAGCAAATGGAGCTGGCTAAGCAGCAGCAAGAGCAGGTGAGTGACTATTGCAGTGGCTTTCAGCTTCAGTCCTTTTCTAGGAGGACCTTGCTGTAGTTTATCTTCTAGGCTTCGTGCTCTAAAAGTTGCTCTGCACCCAAAATCTTTGCCGTTTGCGCTCCAAGGTGAAGAAGTTTGAACAAAAACGTACCAGAAGAATGATTTAATTTGCAATATATCCATCTTGGAGCTGTTCAGAGCCTGCTGCCAATAATGCCAAGGTTGTGGGTTCAGCCCCTGCATGGGCCACTCATTTAACAGTTGGGCATGACAGTCCTTGTGGGTCCCTTTGCAACTCAGAATATTCTGTATTATCTTCCAGCACTGTGTTTGGGTTTTTAAACTATCTGTAAATAAACAGGCAAATTCACCCCCCCTGAATACTGCCAGAACTGCTTTAATTCAGTAATGCTGAATAGGTATAAAAAGAACAAAATGCACCACTTGGATTGTAATGTGAGAAATGAAGAGGTTGGGTTTTGCCAACTGCGGAAAAAAGCAGAGAATAATATGAAGTCAGTGAACAAGTGTGACTTTCTTTCTTCTGCACTTGAGAGGCTTGATTTTCTTGCAAATATGCCCTTCACTGGAAATGCAAACATGGTTTTCACATGTGATCAGTTCCAAAGTGCATACATGGACACACAACATCTTAGGCAAAAACATTGCTTTTCTCACAGATTTCACTGTGCAGATTTTCACAGAAATTAATGTCCACTTTTGTACTTGAACATGAACAGAGAATATTTAGATATCTAGTTTAAAATTTTATCACAGAATTGCAGCTATGTGAGTTTTATGAAACTCACAGAATTCTTTGAAATCTGTCATATTCAGTGTTGGTATTGTACTTAAGCAAGTCTTAAGATTTCTAAGCTACTGCTGATACCTTCAGGCATTTAAGCCTTGGTTTTCCCTGTTTTTAATTATTTAAAAACATTACCTTAAACAAAGGGTATTTTGGCCTCATGCCTGAGGTCCCACACAGGGGGAACAGAAGTGACTTACCTTAAGCTGGAGAATTTGTATCATGCTGTTGTTGAAACAACAAAGGTAGATGGAGGAGTGAAGGTGGAATTGGCAAGATTCTTTCACGAGGAGACATCCTGTACAGGCTATTCCCTTTACCCTGCCTCCTCCAGTCACTAGTGCCACAGGATGGCTGAGGGATTTGAAAGTGAAAAAGAAAATGAAGACAATAGAAAAAGGCAATAAGAAATTAGGATAACCAGGATTTCTTTTAATTGAAGAAATTGTGTATACTCCTGTATTATGCAGAAATTAAAATGTCCAAACTCTGAACAAAATGTAATTATAAAAATTATATTTCTTTCTTAAAGAAAGGCTCCAGAAAGAAAACATTCATTTAATCTGTCAGATGTGGAGCTAACTATGAGTGAGTGTTTCTTATGCAAATAGTCTAATGGTAGAAAGAAAAGAAAATACCTAAGGGGAAGAAAGCACAAAATTTCCCCCAGTAAATATGTATAAGTTACCAACTGACCCTGAGATGTGTACACGTAACACAGGGGAATGTTTGTACTGCTGCACTGGCTGTTCATGAGAGCAGAGCTTTTGTGACCACTTAAATGAAAGTTTTTCAAATTTGCTTTTTTCCTTCAAGAATGGTTTATCTCCCTCCAGCCTTTAGAACTCTGAATTCCGTTCTGCTAATGTCTGCTTTTTCCTTCCCGGTGTGTGAAATGTGTCTGCAGTAGCATTCCCAGTCGCTCAGGGCACAGGGAGGGTGGAAGTCCTTCTGGAAAATTGCACTTGGCTTTGAGAGGAGACTTCAGAACGACTCCATCCACTTCCCCAAAGCACTTTCAGTGTGGAGCCTTGTAGCCTTGCCTGCCCCCTTAGTTTCTTGCAGCTGATACACACATTGAAGAGCCAGTGATTTTTCCAAACTCAGTTCCAGTCTCTTTGTGCCTGTTTCTACATTAAAAAAAGTACACTAAGAACCTTCCTCCATGGTGTCAGATTGCCATTTTTTGGGAATTTTTGAGCCAAACAGAAGAGTATTTCTGGCCATCCTACTTTGTTGCCTTTTCTACCCTCCTCCACTGTTTTTCAGTTTCCCTGCTGGTATTGTTCTCTCTCCTGGGAATTTTAGCAGTGCCATTTCAGTAAGATTTTTGCATAGGTCCTTGTCTTCATATCCAGCACAACATTTGCCGTAGGATTCCCTTTCTCACTAGAATTAGCAGTGAATTGTTCCTGAACAAGCCCCTGCAGGGGGCTGCAGGCTGCTGCCTCCTGCCCCTGAAGGTTTCTTAGCCCAGTGCAGAGGTTTAAAGAACTAAGCAGGGTCAAAGCTTCCTGTGGATGGACTCTGGGAATGGTGATCCATATCTCATGTTTCTTCTGTGCAATTTCTTCACAGATTGCAAGACAACAGCAGCAGCTTCTGCAGCAGCAGCACAAAATTAACCTTCTTCAGCAACAGATCCAGGTCAGAGACACATCTCCTCCCGTGCCCCTGCTCTCTTCCTTTCCCTTTCCCCACTCTTTCCCTCAGCCATTTCTGCCATAGTTTCTTTAAGAATCTCTGCAGTTGGCTGGCGTCTTGTTTATGGAAACACATGAGGGTTTTACCTGTCATTTAGCAAAAAAGGTCAGTTTCTGGAAGGCCTTATATGATTGACGTGGTTCTTGTAGGATCAGGAAGATGATGTTAGAGGAGCTGGTCATGCAAGCAAGCATTTGCAGGGCCAAATCCTCTTTCCTCAGGAGGGACAAAAGCGTTGCCAGAAAGAGTTTGTTTGGAACTGATGTCCTGCAGCTCTGTTTTTGAGGTTTTGCTGAAGCAGTTCTCTTCAGTGATTGATAATCAAGTGCACCTTCATCCCTCTGCCTGAGGTGGTGGAAGTCTGGAAATTTTTATTTGTGGTGAAGTATTGTGTGAGTGAGAAACTGGTCAAAAGGTTGGTTAGGCTCAGGAGAGCAACTGTGTGAGTTCCAGGTAGCTACAGGTTTATTCCCAGTAGTAGAAAAAGTTGTTAAACCAGCATAACCCGTAAACTTTATTTAGCCTCTTTCTTCCTTTATGTATTCAGAAGTTTCTTTTCATGCCATTGACTGTATTTCATTGCTTTTCTGCCATGTGCATGCCCCTGTTTTGGGAACAATGCAGATCAGTTTGCCTGTGAAGGTTTCCATGGAATAACAAAGGAGAGGTTTGACTTCTTACAGATATCTAGGGTCAGGGTAAAATCTCTGGTTGTTTAATTATGCAGTTTTGTACAGAGCATTCCAGCTTGCTGTGGACTGTGTTCTGTTTGTTCAGTAGCAACAGGATTCTCCTTCCCAAGCTTTTCACCAGTATTTCAGAGTGAGTTGCCTAAAATTATCAATCACAATTGTAACCCATCTAAGAAAACTTAATTCCAGCCACATCAGAGGAGCTGTATGGCTTCATAGAAGAAAACTTGGCTCTGTCATTCCAGAGGACATTCTGTCTGTGTCTGGACTTGAGTATTTATGAAAAACTCCTGGGAAGGTCCACCCCTCTGTTCTAAGGCAAATTCTATACAAGATGTGCTTTGCTGAAAATAATGTTGAGATTGGTAAGGCTTGGTTTGGCCTCGACCTCTGTACTCTTTTCTTCTTCCTTAATTTGTGTGTGGGAGGGATTTTTCTTTATCACTGCATTTTTAATAAGACTTTAAAAGAAAAACAATAGCAAAACCTGTACAATAGCAAGGAAAATATTTATATTTTTAGCATTTAGCTATGGCAAGGAGAGAGGAAGTTGTTTTATAAGCAGTGAATAAAAATAAATTGAAGTAACATAATTTGACCCCAACCCTTTTAAGTTTTAATGCCTTGTAGATAAGAATGAAGTATGTTGTTTTTAGGGTAGTGAAGAAAACCCTGGTTATTGATAATGAGATATAGAGCCTTTCATCTCTTGATCCCTGGTCCAAGTTTGACCTAAGTCAGTAGTAAATGAAAGTCAGCCAACTACCATCTGATAGAAGCTGCAATCCTTAGAAATGATTTGGAGGTCTGTCTCAAGGGATTTCAGATGAAATATTGACCCTGCCGAGGTCAGAATTTCACCTCCAGGGTCCACTTCACACAAACCCCATCGGATTTGTGGCACCCTCCTTTTGGATGGTCAGGCAAGAAAGGTCAAGAATTGAACAGGCAGAGAGACAATACCATTCTCTCATTCCCACAGAGCTGATCTGTTTGTAGTGAAATTTTGGTTACACTGCACAGGCAATCTGGACAGTCCCATGCCTGTATGATCCTGAAGTCTCATGAGCCCTGGTTGAAGCCCATAACTCTGAAGGGAAAAGCATTTAAAAATAAAAAAAAAAAAAATCCTTATTGACAGTGAATACAAAGCAAAACATTTTTCCTCAGTTAGTGACTGTCAGAGAAGAAACAATTCTGAAAGGAATCATCCTTTGTACATAAATTAAGGCAACGAAGTCAGCTGAACATGCCCATGTTTAAAATGGCCAGCAAGTTTACAGTCAGCTTATGGGTTATGGTAGGTGGAAGAAATCTGTGACAAGAATGTAGCTGTGAGTTCAGCTTTTCTGACCTTGCCCTAATTTATCTAACAGGCTTCTGTCACACTGGCCTGAAGTTTTGAAATAGCATTAGATTTATTGACAGGGAAATATTCCTACAAAGAGTGGATAACTGTTTGACTTAGGTGCAGTTGAATGATTATGCTGTAGTTATGAACTCAACTTATTTATGACAAAGGAATCGTTTTACTTGAGCCAAGTTTTTTCTAAGCTTGTAAGAGTTGCCATAATTCCATATAAATTATTACACAGAAAAAAGCTATTGAAATATTGTATTGAAAGCATAATACCCTAAGGTTAGAAAAAAGCCTAACCTGGCTCACCCCATGATTTATGAGTCCTTTCTCTCGGTGTGCTAACTTGGAAACAGTTCCCTCTCTCCCTACCCCATCACACAATCGCTGAGACCCAATACGTAACCAGGGAGAGACTGTGACATCTCTCTCCTCCTCAGAGGACTGCAAATGCTCACTGTAACTACAGCTCAATTAAACTAGCACTTCTGGGGTGCTGGAGAAAGATGCTTTAGTTCCTGAGCTTAGAAAAATGTACCTGGCATGTGAGTCTCCAATTGACACATCTTTTCCAAGCCCATCTCTCCTGAATTAATTGGTAGGTGGTGTCACTAACACAGAAAACAAGGGGTGTGTATGGAGAGTGTAGTAAACTGGAGAAAAGTTGCAGACTAGATTAAATTTGAGAATCTGTACGACCTCCAAATGCTAAAATAGGATCTAGATGGGATTTTGTATTTTGGCAAATGTTTATAATTTTTTTTCTACTTTTCAGGATGTTCTAGACCTAATTTGTGAAGAGGTTTGAGTTTCTCTGAATAATTAACTGACCTCCCCCATTTGTTTTTATGCCACTTTGGAATGCATCCCCCGTGCACACTGCTTTCTGTTCTGCCTCATCTTTGTGTGTAAGGTTTTCACTGGAACAGTTTCTGCCTGCTGAGCACCGGTGGTCTTCTCCCCTGCCCCCCTTAGTCTTGCTGTTTCACCACAGATGGGACTGGAATGTGTGTTTTGACAGCTCTTGTGCATCAACAGCCCCAAAGGTTCGGGGGTTTGGGGATGGTGGTGGTGTGCAGCTGTAGCACAGGCTGACAGCTGGTGCAGCTCAGCAACTTCTCGGCCTCGGGGGAGCTCTCCTGGTTACCTGCTCAACTTTTGTGAGGCCATAATCTGCTTCCTGGTGCCCTTACTCTAGAACCTGGGGAGGTCTGGGGCTCTGTAGCTATCGTGTCAGGTGGGCAGAGAGTGGAAGAAGCTTGGAAGGTGCTCAGGGTGCTGAGCTAGTCTCCCAGTACGCCCCAGAGGTGTCCTCCTTCAAAGGGTGTCTCTGAAACACAGAGTTTGGAGGGGTCGTGCAGTTCACTTGCTCACAGAAAAAGTCTAGCCCAGGATGATGATGGAAGGGTTTGCTTTGAAGCTCAGTGACGAATGTCACTTTAATTGAGCTATATTTAAAATGAAATATGGTTGTTAAAATTCATAAAGCAATTCATATTCAGTAGGGCACTGTTGATAAAATAGGTCAACCTTGCAGCCTAAATTGTGATAAAACTGATACTGCTAATCTCACAATTTTGTAGGAAACCTGACAATGTTTTATGTTTTTCCCTCAAGCCTCAGCTCTTGGAGTCATGTGATGACAAAAATGCCAGCTTTCATTTCTCCAAAATGTAAACTTCCAACTCTCATATTTCCAGGCAAAATCTGAAACCATGAGCACTACAAGTTCCAAAATTAGAAGGCAAACAAAAGAGAGGCCAAATGCTGTTGTCTAATCTGTTCCGATTTTTAGTCAAAATTTTTTTTGGAGAGCCCAGCTCGAGATCTTGGAACACTTCAGGTTGCCAATAATGTAAAACTAAAGATCTCAAAGCAGCAGGAAGCAGAAACGCTGCTTTACAGTGTTTCTAACATTTAGGCCACAGTTTTTGTTTGACTTTTTTGGTTTAATACTGTCAGTGCTTGGTTACTAATTTGTATTCTTTTCTGAGTGACATGCTTTGCCCAAGAACCAAGTACTTTGTGAAACTTGAGGGCAGTTCCTGCCAGACAGCAATCATTTGGTGACTGTGTGTTTTAGGAGAGGGTTTTCATTTTCCTTCAGAGCTAGAGCTGATGTTTTAATAGGACCCTTTTTTTGTGAGAAAGCTTGGACCTCTGAGAATGAGGAGATACCAACTAAATGCTGATGCAAAGCTGGAACGAGTCTCTGGCCTGCTCCTCCTGTTACCCAATGCCCGAAATATCGGAATTAATCTCTCCAACACCAAAGATGTGGTAAAGAGGGAATAATTTTATTCAGGCCTGAAGGTGCACGCAGGAGATTCTAACCTAAGGTGGGCTCATGATTCTGCAGGTGGGTTACTCTTGTACAGCCTCTGTGCATGGAGCAGTTTACCCCATTACCATGAATCCCACCCCAGGTTCCCAGAGATGCAGTCCTTCGTTTTGTCTATCACTGCATTCCCAGGCAGATGCCTTCTTCTTACCTCTCAGCTCCCTTGCTTGAAAGCAGCTTTTGCAGGCCTTATTTCCCTGCTGGAAGTTTCACAGGCACAGTAAGAACTGAATTAACCCTTTTAGTGTCACACCTGCCAGGTGGGACGTGGCTTTGCCGGCTCCTAGGTGGGAACTTTGCCACGGCCTCGGTGGCCTCAAGCTTTGCAGACCCTCAGCAGCTTGTCTGGAAGGACGTGTGGGCACCACAGCCCTCCAGGCACCTCGTGCCTTGGGGCTGCAAGCCTGCTGGCTCTCCTGAATCACTCAGCTGCCCTGAGTCCTCCCAGCTCCAAAGAAGGCTTTCCTTTGTGAGTCTGGGGCCAGCTTTCCATCCTCCCACCCCTCTCAGCTGGCTGTGTCCCTTTCCCCACGAGCTGTGTTGGTAGATGAAGAGGCCTGGCTGCCCTAGTGTGTTCTCAAACCAGAATATTCCCACTCTCATGGCCTTCTGAGGCTTAAGATGTTCCAATTTGGAATGTAATAAAAATCTTGAACTTAGAATTTCCTGCAGGATGGCTAAGTCCATTTTTCAGCCAGATCTATTTTTCAAAATGTGGCTATATTTCTGGGGAGGAAAGAAGGATTTGGTTTCTGAGTTACACAGAAGTTCAGCAAAATATTTCTTAAGCTTAACATGCAAAGTTTTGAAATGACACAGTTGTTATTGTCAAAACTTTCCAAACAGCAAGAGGTTCTGGATTGATTCCAGTCTTCCAAAACAGTGGTAGAGACCTGCTTCCCGAGTGCTTGAGATACCATAATTTACCCACACAGTTATGGCAGTAATTTTTGTTGTTTAGATTTGTTGTTTGTTTTGAACTCCTCAGGTGAGCAGTCATCTGTCATCCAGAGCTGGCTGCATGATATCTAGGCCCGTTTGTGTTCTTTTGCTTTTGCTGTAGAAGGTACCAGTTTCTCTCCCGTGTTGAGAGAAGACACAGATTAATTGACTGTACAAAAAAGAAATGTGAAGATTTTTTCCCTGCCCCAACAAGTTTGCAGTCTTAAGTTGTATTTCCAGCATGGCTAAGCCTTTCATTTTCTGTCTGCTGCTTAAAAAAAAAAACTCCAGCAGGCCCCTGTGTGAACTAAATACTTGAAGAACTTTGGGCTTGTAATAAGGAGGGTAGAGATCCTTACTCTTAATCTTTGCCTTGTCTGTATCCCCTCAGTGCAGCCACCAGGTCTTGGGGCATTCTTTCCTGGTTCCCAACCTCTCACGTGTCTGTAACCAGAGTTCTCCAGAGGTTTTAAAGGGCTGGAGATGATGAGTCCTTCACTGGAAGCACAGAAGTGAGCAGCTGCTACACAAGAGCTTGGTTACAGATCTGACAATTCCCATTTCTTCTGGATTCCCGTTTTCCCCGGGAATTCTGCTGTTCTGAGCAGTCAGTGACAGCAGAGCAGTGCTTTGTGGTGCTGCAGTCGCTTTGCAAGCCCTTGCAAGGCAGAACAATATTTGTTTTTCCACAATTAGAGTCCTCTGTGCATGTTAGAGAGAGGTGAGGACAAAAGGTTTCCTTGGTAAGACAATAAAAGTGTTGCAGTGAGGGCCTGATCCACCTCCCACTGAACATGGAGAAAAGGCTCTTGTTCATATTAGTAGGAGTTTAGTGAGACCTTCCTTCAGTAGGAAACTGTGAGAAAGTATCTTCCTCCTCACTCTCCAAAATATTTTTAGAACAGGCTCTGTCCGCTGAAGTAGTTTGTTTTTTCTTTTGTTTTTTTTGCCAGTGTGGCTATGACAAGCTGTGACTGCACAGTCAAACTGAACAGTCTCGTGGATGTGGGGACATTTTGTCCAAATTCATCATGTGTCAGGAGCAGCTGTTTTCCTGCAGCTTATAAACACGGGCATACTGGATTCAGTGAGACCCAAGAAGGAGTCACACTGCAGCCTTTCCCATGACTTTGCAACCTTTTCCCAAACCACTGACGCTGCCAGCAAAGAGGCAAAACAATTGTTCCTCACAAAGCTCTGCAGCTGATGTCCTATCAGTTATCAGAATAACTCGCCTGTCCCTTGAGCAGGAAATATTCCCCTGGGAAAGAAGTTATTCAAAACCACACACATGCATACACAAAGTCAAAAACAAACAAACAAACAAAACCAAAGAGAAGAACAACCAAAAAAAAAACCCCAAAAAACCAAATAAACAAAAAAACAAACCCCAAGGCTGGGGGAGGAAATAGAGAAAAGAAGGGGAAAAAAAAATCAGTCAGAATGAGCTAATTGATTTCTGTCCTCTCAACTTCAGCTAATAACATTTGTGTTAGACTGGACTTCTGAGTAACCTGTGGGCCTTCATCTTCCTCCCTTACCAAGAAAGTTATGTACAAAGTTGTCAAGGTCTTTATCTGTGCTTCCCCCAGTGCAGAGTTTCATTGTGTTATGTGGTTTTATCTCCAAACATAACCCTTAGCAAGTTTCTACAGGTCGTTTGATCTCAGGCCTTTCCTATACCCTTATACCACCCAAATTTGTTGACTGGTGTGGTTGTGCCAGTGCAAACCAGGAGTATCTGCTTAAAACTTGCATGAGCTCGGTTGGTCAGAGCCCGGTGCTAACTTTGCCAGGGTTGGGGGTTTGATCCCTGTGTCGGCCGTTCCCTGAAGAATTGAACCCTTGTGGGTGGCTCCCTTCAAACTCACTGTGTTCTGTGATTCTGTGACCTTGAATTTATTGAAAATGCAAGGGCATGTTTGGTTGAGGTAAATCAGCTTTTTTCGCGTATGCTGAGCTACTTGATTGCAATAGCACTTGTTTTCTCCAGTGTTACTGGTCCAAATGTTCTCAAATTATAACACTGTTTTGAACTTCATGACTTTTTTTCTTGCCGTTTTAGCATCTTTTCTTAATTTACTTTCTGTTACTGAGCTTTCAGTGTTCCCATTTTCCAGTTCTCTCACACAATCACAAGGGAAGGCCAGAAACTTTTTTTTTATTGAAAACCAGAACACTGAAACACCCAAAATAATCCAGCATCTAAGACTGTAAGGAAAAGGCCAGCGGTCAAACCCAGTCATTGCACTGGCAGCATTGTGCTCCAAGGCCTCATCTTGGTCTCTGTCTCCTCAGCAGGCATTGCAGGGCCCTGTCTTTTTTTTTGTTTTCAGATCCCCTCTCCAATTTCTGCATCTCTCACCCATCAACTTTGACCATTTTGTTTCACTCTCAGCTCCCTGGTACTGAGTAACCTTTGTTACGCAGCTGCCCACCCCTTCCCGCAGCAACTTCTCCTTTCTGCCAGCCCTCCCTTTCCCCTCCCTGTCTGTATCTCCGTGGCCTTATTAATGGTTTTGTTTGGCACTTAATTGTACTTTAGAGCAGCATTGTATTGTATTGTATTGTACTGTAGAGCAGCATTTTGTGGATGTTTCTGTTCAGAGTGGGTGCCGGGGGTGCCGTGGGAGCTCTGTGCACGGTTGTGCACCCGTGCAGGCACTTGCACAGCAGGCAGCAGAGGCACAGGAGCAGAAGGTGCCCCGTGTCAGTGGCTGGGGAAGCTGAGCATGAACTCTTCATGGCCGTGGTCTTGTCTGTGTGGAGTGTGTGCAATCCTGAGCACTTCTGTTGTACAGCCAAAAAAGGCTGCTGCTGCTGCCTCTGCAGTAAGGTGAAGCAGAAGATAACAATAAATTTTTTACTGCTGGCTGGCAGAGGTGTTTAGGATGTGTTTTCTTTATATCTTCATCCGCCCCTAATTGAAGATGCTTTAAAATTGAATGACTAGCAGTCAAAACGTGTTTGCTTCAAACTGAGAAGAAAAATGCTGGTGTCTCTTCTTCCAAACTGATTGCGCTTTGTACACAACTGACAGCCACAGTCACTTTGAGTGACTGATAAGTGGGAAGCTTTGCCACTTATCAAGGAATGCACGCTGAAAAGAAAGGACTGGAGCCGTTCAGATGCTTTGGCATGTTCAGAATAACATCTCACATCAGTCAGGCTCAGAAGCACTAGGAGACATTTCAAAATAAACTTTACATCTATCTATCTATCTATCTATCTAGAGGCAAAAATTCAATTTAACAGACAAATCGCTGTGTGGCATCACATTGGCTCTGAAAACAAGAACATCATTATGAGGGTCACCAGTTGCAAAATGACTCAGATGGCTGCGTAATTGGAGAGCATTTATTGTAGGGTCTCACCCCCCAGAGCAAAACAGGTTTTGAGAATTCACAACGGCACTTCATTCTGGTGATTTCTCTAAACTGGGGGGATTTGGCCCTCTTGGCCAAGTAATATTTAGTTTATGTGGCACAAGACATCCTGAAGGATCCCAAAGAGAATGAAACCCTAAGCTAAATTCAGATCTCATTTATTTCCTCTTCAGTGTTATGGGATATGCTTGGGATTGCATGGCTTTTACTCAGAAAATGGTTCTTAAGGTTTCTTTAGGAGTTTGCTGTGTTTTGTAGTGATGCATAGCAGGAATAGAGGATGTAATTTTTTTGGTAAATGTTTGTGAATGTTACTTTTTAGTGATGTGTATGGTAGCAGATTCTGGCCTGCAAGAGCATGAGGGTACATTTTCTAGTCCTGGCTGTAACAGCAGTGGTGTCAGGCAGGGTAGGGTTTGGGCTGGTGCACTGGACGTGAGGATGGTTCACCCTGCCTTAGCAGGAGCTTACCTGTGAGGTATACAAGCACAGGACATGGGGTGGGAATCTCCAACAGGAGGACAGGGAGACACAAGCAAGCAGTGTGTAATATCCCAAACTGGGGTTTGGACAGAACGTAGTGTTGATGTGCATCCATTAGCACTACTTCAACAAAAAAACTGCTGCCAGTTTAAACTCTTACTCTAACAACACTGGGAGTGTTGATGGGTAAGGACCATGATCTTTTGGTATGATTCTAGGCACTGGGCATCTCATTCTGCCCAGCTGGTTCTCTCTAAAATGGTTGCTTTTCTGGCCAAAATGGCTATATTTGAGATACGAATTATGTTTGGCATTCCAAGGTTGCCACCAGCACCCACCCCAGTGTCAAGACCAAGAGGTTTGAGGATCATTTAGTTCCTGTTGCCAACGACTTGCTTTTCTGACTCACCACTTGCCGTGTTAAGTGGTCACAACTCTGCTTGCATGGCTCATTCCAAACAGAGCCCTTGAGACTCTCCCCTGGGACAGTGGCTTCAGGTGGTTCAGAGGGAGAAGGTTCCACCTGCTGACTGCATTCCATTGTCTTCTCCACGCTGGGTGTTCCTGGGACAGCTGGTGTCCAAGAGCTGATGATGCCTGGCCCTGCATGGCTTAGGGACAAGACGAGCTCAGCGTGCAGGAGGGGAGGGGAGGGGAGCAGTTCTGTTTTAGTTGCCCACTGTCTGTCACTTGGCTGAATTGCCGTGTGCAGGTGGAAGTGGCAGGTTGTGCTTGGAGTTTGTAAGAAGAGGAAATGAAACATTTCGTCGTTCCTTGAGGGGATGTGAGTGGAGGGATGACGTGAGTGACCCCTGACTTGAAATTTTGGAGAAAGAGAGGGACAGTCTCAGTTGAACAAGGATTACCTGGAGGGTCATGGATCTCGTGCCAGCTGTCTTTATTTTGCACCTTGTGCAGAGTCTCCATTAAGTTCACTTTTCACATGAAAGTTGAATAAAATTTGTAATGGTTAAATAATTTTGAGGAACTATTTCAGATTTTTATTCAAATTGATTTAAAATAAGCTTTGAAGAGATTTAGAGGTATATGTCAGAGTTTCTTGTATTTAGAAGTTAAATAAAAGAATTTAAGTTCCAAGATAAGCATAATAAAGGTATAAAAAATAAAATGAAGGCTTACATGGAAAGTAATAATAATGAAATGAGACAAATTTAATTCACAGTACTTAGAGTTCATAAATATTTGGTGCAATATTACAAAAGAAAATCTACAATGTGTGTTATAACAATTTTTTTATCAAATTTGACTTATTTTAAATATGATAGTGGTACTGTTCAGCAAATTATTCTAAAGTTGGAACTTGGATAGTTTCAACAAAATAGCAATTTAAAATGGATTTGGACAGAAATGATTGAAATATTTCTCTGCTCTTGTGTGCTGTGAACATTGTGTGCAAAGAAATATGTTATTTAGATAACAAAGTAAGGTATTTGAAAGTTACAAGTGCCAGAATTAAGTGAAATGGATACCTTTATTTTATTCTCATGTATCTCTGTCATACATGTTGAATAAAAAAAATCATATTCCAAATTACACGATAATATAATTGTAAACCAAAACTCTCAAGTGGGAAAATTAAAATTATGTTGCAGCCTTAATTCTGGCATTCCCTAATGTTCGATTCCTTGACTTGTCATCCAGTGTGGCGTTCTGTAGCTGGTTTTCCGTGGGGGTTGGTGGCTGTAAGAGCACAGAGTGCTGCTACAGCAGCCCCTCAGGGTGTATCACCAGGTCAGTCTGGACCTGCAGTGTCAGCACGGGACAAGTGCCAGCACTGGAGTTACAGGAGAAGCCAGAACAGCTCCCTGGCTGTGCTGGACAAGAGCCTGTCCAATGCAGTCCCCTCTTTTTCTGTCACATTTCCTTCCTCCAGTTTGGAGTTTGGGTTTTTTTCAGTTTTGGTCTCCATCAGATTGGAGAAGGCTTCTTTTGCTATTGCTGTCCTCTTCAGAAAGGTAGATGAGTGATTGAGTGCCTTTGTTGAATTTGGACTGGTTGTGTTGAAAATGGAGTTTGCCTCCTTTTTTTCAGCACCCTCCATTTGCTCCTCCCATTCTCCCTCAGTGGGGTTGGGACTGGATCAGTTTGTGCCACTAATCAGTTATTTTCTCCTAATTTACCACGTTCTTTGGGCTTTAGCAGAAAACCCCTGAGGCTGATGGTACAGTGTTTGATGGAACCTGTTGTAGCATTTGTCCCTTTAAAGCTCTCTGTGGTGAGAATATATTGTCTTGTGTGTAGAATCTTGTCTGCCATTTCAACATTTCTGAGCTGCTGTGAATGAGCAAGAGGGGCTTTTTCATGTACCATATGTAATAGGTTTGAAGTTAGTAATATCCCTGACAGTCCCATACATCTAAATTAAGCATCATTTCCAATTTCTTTAACCCTGGAGTCCAAATTTGTAGTCCAGGAATAAGTAAGCATCCATGAAACAGCTCACTGGTTACATTCTCACCTGATGTAAGCTGCCTCATACACATTTCTGTGCATGCACTTGAAATGCCCCATTGTAGGTATCAATTACAAACATCACTACTTTGCTCTTCTGAACATAGATTTTTAATGGCTCTAAAGGAATTTAGGAGGAAGGAAGGGTGTTTTTCCAAGGGTGGGGGCTACAGGTTATGAATGCTTCCCAAATTGCAGCCCTTGGTAGTTGTGAACTTTTCAGGGTTTTATGAATTCTTCAGCCATGCTGGCAGTTCATCTGAGATCATGGCAAATAGAGAGAACCCTTAATTTGGAGCAAGGCATTGATGATCACAGTATTTCCCAGTGATGCAAACAGACTTTAGCGTATCAAACAAGATGCAATGTAAGCAGAAATGGACTCAAATTACTTAAAATTAGAAATAAATCAGGAAATAAAACTTTCAGACTTCTTCTTTTTCCCCTTCTGTGACTCTCTGAATGTCTCCATGGCTGTAGGCTTCTGTTTTTCCATAGAGCCTGTTTCTGGCAGCAGGAGGTTTCCCTGGGTAGGATAGCTCAGCAGATACATGATAGATCCAGGAATTTCTTTGTCCTTGTATTGGTAAGCAAAGTTTTGCAAAGCTGATGTATTCTAGTGACCAGAAGTAGAAGTATGCTCTATTTCTTGCATTTATTCTTTATTTGAAATGAAAGGTAGGCTTGAAATCATATTTTCCAAGAATTTTAGCTTTCTGTGTCATGAGTTTCGGGATGTTTTTTAAGTCTACTTCCCTTGCATTATTTCTTAGTGCACAGTTCAGAATTCCTGTCTTGTTTGGTACAATCAGAATAAAGATATTTGAACGGTAATCAATATACTGACACAGAATTCTGAATCCTTTGTTAAGAATATTTGCACTTACTTAAAACAAAACATCCATTTTGGGAATTCTTCACATCCCCTTTGTGTGCTTGGGTGGATTTGTGTAAATCTCAAGTTTGCTTTCTGCACCGTTTGAGAAGGTTGTTTGAGCTCAGTATCCCCTCAGCAGAAACTCTTACAAAGATCCCGTGGGAGGAAAATTGTCCATTGTGTTCCTTTGAAATCTGGCTATCTTTTTTCCTGGAGCTGGGCTCAGGCAAGTTTATTCTTCCACTCAGAGATATCTTAGGAGGTTCCTGTCCTTTCTGGTGTCTAGGAAGCAGAGCTCAGATACATATATTGTATTTGCTGCCTCCATATAATCTGTGCAACTTCCCTGCAAATATAAAGGAATTATGCTTTCCCCAGCTGTTCATTTGATAGGATTCTAGTCCTTCATTTAGAGCAAACTGTGCTTCTCCAATTCCCATTGTTTGAACCATGGCCTCCTTTCTATACCTATTGTTTGTTTTGTCTTTTTTTTTGTTGTGCGTAACAGGTGTTTCTTTCAGACAGCCCGGGCAGCAAGGCAGGGCCTTCCTTTATGGCAGATCTCTTGAGACTTTGATTAAACTCTTCTTTGTGATAAAAATGCCACTGCCTTTAAATGAATTGCACGTGAAGTCTGTGTTTGCACAAACGCCCTCCGTCCCTCTGCCCTCACTGCTTCTCTGGCTCTCTGTGGCTTGGCTGTGTTTGCCTTTTCTCCCGTTTGCCTCTGCAGAGCTGGTTCCTTTTTACCCTCCCAGCACTGCGCTCCCCTCGGAGCCCGGGTGCAGCCATGGGGATGGTTTCAACAGAACAAACTGTTCCTGCAAAGAGAGCTTGCTTTTCTCCCAGTGTTCTTGTTCCTGCCTCCACAAATCCCATCATCTTGCCTCAGAGAAGCTTCCTCAGGGTTCCTCCGTGGGAACCGTGGCTTGGAGGCCAAGCACGCCCTCAGCATCTGCTGAAGCTGCTCTTGCTCTAGTGGGTTGTAGGTGGCACAGATGCTTTTCTGCCTGCCTTGCTTTCTTCTGTCACACGACCTCACCTGCTGCTGAGTCGGAGCCGCTGCTGTTCCTCTGGTCTCGTGGCGTGGTTGTGGGAGTACTTCGGGGAGGTCTGGCAGCTGTGGCAGGAGCTCGGGTGTGTGGTAGGCAGAACGTACACGTAAATCAGTACCTGATGCCCCCTTCTCTAATGTGCATTTCATATTCTTTCAACTTTTTGTTTAGAGTAGGACTTGCACACTGCAGCACGGTCTCAGTGACCGACTCCGAGCCAGGGAAGGGAAAACCCAAGAGGGGCAAGAGGCTCGTGCTATGGTTTTGACTGGTTCATTGGCTCATATTGTTCAGGTGTCCTGACAGGATATTGCTGACCTATAATGCATTATTTTCATGCCCTTCTCTCCATGCCCAGACATTTATTGGTTGGAAGCCCCAGAGGTGAACAGATACAAAGCTGTGTTAGTCACAGGAGATGTAATGGATGTCCTGGGAGCCGTGCCAAACAATTAAGAATAAAGGCATAATGATTTACAGGGTAAGCTAAACCTCTAGAGAATGTTGCATCTGTAGAGGCTGCCCTGTGAATCTGCAGAAGTGGAATAACTTGCACCATTTCAGTGTTCCAGAGACACTGGGAATGTCTAGGGAATGAGCATGGATGGACTCTTGCTTTCAGTCTGAGACAGAACCTTCTGCTGGTGACTTTCTGTTGCTTTGATCGGTGGTTCAAACACAAAATGTGTTTTTCCTCCTGCAGTTACAGTGGCAGGGGTGTCAGCACAGCCTGGATGTGGCACTAGCATTGGATCTATTTTAGTGCTTCACTCTGTGGCAGTGGCAGCATCTGTGGAAAATATGAAGATAACTGTCAGAAAGCGTGTTTGAAGGGTGTTTAATTTAGAAACATTAAGCCCCCCCAGGCTGACATTTGCTTTAGCATGCAGTAGTTAGGAGTGGAAGATGGGACTTTAATAATGCTATATAATACTACTTCCCAAACGGCTTCTTCCTCGTGAAATATGTTGTCTGGTTAGTTTCACTTGATTTTACCATAACATGTTGATTGCAGGAGCCTGAAATTCCCTCCCCTTGTACTAAACATCACAAAATCCAAACACGAGCATTTAGAGACGCTTTGTGCTAAATAAATGACCAAGATGAGGACAAGCCTAACATGATGTTAAAATTCTGTCAGGTTCCACGCGGCTTCTTCTCTGTATTAATTATGTTTAAGGAACCTGAGCCTGTGTTTTAATACTTAGATACAAAAAAAGATAGATTGTTTTTAGAAATCAGACCCTTCTGAAAGCAGCCATTTCTTAAGCTCAGGCACGCAAACTTCACTCACAGTCAGAGTTGGGCACATGTTCTAAGAGCCTCACACCCGCTTGCTTTTCCTTGGAGACTCCCTGTTCCTTCAGGAGGTGCCCTTTTGAGGGAGGTTAAGCCTTCTTTCCACCACAGGGGCACTTGAGGAGGCTTCCTTGGGAGCTGTCACTGCTGCTCCTGGATTTCGCAGGACAGAGATGCTTCCTGAGGCACGTGTGCAGCTCACCTGCCCAGGAAGATTGCTACTCGCCAGCCTGCCTTAAGACGGCTTTGCATGCGAAAGACTGATTTTCTCCGTTTTGGGACTATCACTCAGTGGAGATGTCAGAAATATGGCAGGATAAATACCGAGTTACATTAGACAGAGAAAAAAAAGCGCTCTGAAATTATCTCCTGGCTCCATGTTTTCGGAGGTTTTGCATTAGCAGGACGAAGTCACGGTGTGTTGACACAGTCTAATGTGCAATGACATAATACCTGGAGTATGGAGACAGCAAGAGGCGCAAAATCAAACTTATCTGAGTTTTCACAGGAAAAGAAGGGATTAAACTTTGCTGGTTAAAATATGGATTTTTATTTTTTTTAATAGAAACTATCCTAGTTCGATTGAGATAAACCTACTCAGATCTAATTCTATCCAGTCCCTGGGAAAAGTGGGCCTTAAGATGTTGAGCCTATTTGCCCAATCCCTTTTTTTAGAAATAAAGATTAGGGTAGGAAGTTTGGTCCTTATCTCTAAGGTTCTTACTGCTTCAGAAGGAAACTGAAATACTTACATGAAGGACACTTTCTTGAACTTGTGATTTGTCTTCACTCAGATTATTTCAGAAGCTTTGGCAATGCTTGGCTATTTTTGTTTTACACCTCCTAGGGAAACTATGATAAATTGTTGTTACTGCCTGTTAAATAGTAGAAAGAGATGTCAAAATACTCTAGTGACTTGAAATTCAAATGTTACTCCCTGTGCATGGAAACTTTGCTCTGGAATCATCATTCCTTATTTCATAACTGCCAGGTATGATTCTTCTCTGCCTTTTCATCCCTTGTTGTTACTTATGGCTCTACAAAATAACATTAAATCGCCGACTTTTACTTGCATTTCACAGTCTATTTGCACGGATATTTGTGTGTGATCCAGATCTTATGTGGCACCGTCATCACTGGATCTTGGAATATTTTTCTTTCTCTTTTTTTTTTTTTTTTTTTTTCTCTTTCTTTTTAAAGCATCCTGTTTTTCAGACCAGGGGAATTGAGGACAGAGGGGAAGCAGCTTGCACATTGTTAGGCTGTAGCTCATTGCCAGAACCAGGAACAGAACCCAGATTGTCAGGCATCTCCCATTGGGCCACAATACAAAATGTGAACTGAAGTGCAGAGTTATCAAAGATTCAGGCCGTCTAGGTTTTTATCTTCTGTCTCCACTTCTGCTGTTTTTCTGTAGAATTTCCCATTTCACTGGAAGGAATTGAATGCAGACTGCAGTGTTTGGGGGGGAGAATGAGGCAGGGAAGCAGGCAGAAAAGACTCTCTTATTCCCAGAGTCAGATTTATGTTGGTGCCATTCCACTGAATCACATCAATAGAGTTGAACACAGAAAAACTGATCTGTTCCATCAGTAAATTGTAAGTGAGTAAGTGGTAAAAAGTTCATGAGGGTCTGTTTCTGTCCTCTTCAAGGTAAGAAAACAATTTTCCTTGCATTTTTAGCATTTGCTGTGTTTCAGTTTTCCCAGATCCATTCATTGTAGCAAAGCCAAGACTCTGTCAGCACATCCCTTCATTTTTGAAGCGCCCCTGGACGCCGTGCAAACTGCCTGAGCAAATCTCAGTGCAGGGCCCTTAGCAAAAATCACTGTGCAGGAGCCCTCTCCTCACCTTGACCACGGCAGGGTTCGTGCTGTGTTCTGGCTGCACTGAGTGCCAGTGGGATGCCTGCCCCGGGTCTTTTTTGTCCTGGATTGCTCTGCTCCAGCTCACAGTGGTTTGTTCGCTGCCTTGCTTGCTTCTCCCTTTCTGGGGCTTACCCCGCTTGCGTGCCAGTCTCGGGGCTCTGGTTACCCCAGGCCAGCTTGTTGTGTTTAACAGGCACAAGTGGCCGTGCCTCAGGCCTGCCTTTCCCATCTCTCCCCCTTCTTCTCCTGTTTTTCATTTAAGGGCTTGCTAATAATGCAACCGCAAAGGCGACAGTAGGGGCGGCATAAACACATGCTCACCTACGGCTGAGTTGCTGATGTTTTAGAATTAAAAAACAAAACAGGATTATTATGTTAATAAAAGCCAAGGCAGGTGCTGGGCACTTTGTTTATTTGCTGATTAAAACAGTCACAGTGTGATATCTTTTGGTATAATAAACTAAAGAGGGAGGAGGATTATTGCATCCCCAAGGCACTCCGAGTACTTGAACAGAAAATATTTGAGGGCCATCTAATTTTAAGGGACACCATATATCACTGCGTGCTGGGAATATACCTGTTTGGCAGGATGGTGGGCAAGAAGTCAAATATTCAAAATGATCAGTCAGCTGCCAGGGCATTCATTTCCTTCTAATTTGGCTTGATCCCTTGATGAGACCCCAAGAAACAAGAGGGAGGACTGTTTATAGCTGTGCCTCTGCCACTGGATAGGATGTCAGGTAGTGGAGGCAAGATACCTGATGCCTTCCTTGTTTCTCCCATCTCCATAGTAAGATGCCCAGCTTCTGTTAGGCAAGTGTGAGCCCTTATGCTTTCTTAAACCAATATTAGAGTGTTTTGGATTAAGTTTGAAAAACCCTTAATCCTGTTCATCCTCCTCTGAACATATTGTGCTTGTATTTCTATAAAAATGCTTTCCTACATTTGTCTTTCCTGGTTTTTTAATAAATCTGTTACTTCAGGTCCAGTAGAATTTTATTTTGTGAAAACAGGTTTTAGCCACAAGTGCCCTCATTTTTCTTTAGGATTTTTAGAGTTGCATGAAGTTTTTGCATAGAATAAACTTTGCTATGGTGGGAGTTAAATCTTTACACTTTTGTGTGTATGTGATAGGAATTCTCTGCATTGTGCAATTAACAGTTTCTTCTTGAGCCTGATGCTCTAAATCTGCAAGTGCAGTAGATACTTTCCCTTTGCCAGGCAGCTTCAGGCTAAACGTTTAGACTGCCACTCTGAGTTAATTAAACACCTATTTGAAGTTAAGCTGTTGAATGGCAAATAAAATAAAATGGTTGTTCTAGCCCTGTGAAATGGTTATTGAGGTTGACACTCCGTTTTCTGCTTTGTTCCTTTCTGCTTTTCAGTCTCTCTCCTTGCTCCATATGCTGCTTGTTTGGGAGGGGCACAGTGTTTGACAGACAAGCTACCTTTAGCAAAGGTGGTGCTGGCTGATGTTTCAGAAAGCATGGATGCAGAAATAATGCTGGTAGTCCTAGTCAAAGTTTGAAATTTTGCCAGTGGAAAAAACCATCCTTCCTTATAAGAGCAGCACAGTTTCATCTCTACCAACTCCAGCTGAAAATGTCAGAACAGGCAGCTATAGATCTGGCTGAAACAGTTCACTGCAACTGTTATCCCTCTGGAATGAAAGAATATAGTGGGCTCTGCTTCTTCTCCTCATTTGTTTCCATTTTCCATGGTTATTCTAATCTTCTGCTGCCATGGGAAATAGGTGTTCACAGGGTAGGCAGCTCTCTTCACAAGACACCTATGCCTGTCTTGCTTCTTGGAGAAGTGTTGGGTTTTCTTGGGTAAAAATACAATTCACTGAGGTTGTGCAGGAAATTGAAGGATTCAGCATTTGTTTTAAAATGGGGTGATAATCTAAGGCATAAAACCTTGTTGCATTGATGAACTTCTAATTTTTTTAAGTGAAAGATTAAGATTTTTACCCCAAAGTGTTTTAAGCATGAAGTCTTAGAAAGCAAGGAATTGTTACAACACCCATTATAGAAGAAGTAATAAAGTCTTTTGTCTTTAGAAAAGGTTGTTTCAGGAGAAGAAATTTCTCTAGGACAAGTGGTCAAGGCAGAGGTGTCTGGGTGTTCGTTGAAGATTATCACTTTCTTTAAGCTCCTTTGTGTGTTCACATACAAACATACTTTTCTGCATTTCTGGAATGCAGTGAAGTTGCTTTACAACATCTGATGATTATATTTAGCAGCCTCACATACTCTAGGAGAGGGGTGCTCTTGGACTTCAGAGGAAAAACAGAATGAGCATTAATTTCTTGTTCAGTTAGTGTCAGAAGCAGCTAGACATATGAAAGAAATTGGAATCTTCTTAGACTGCCTGTTTGATTTTGGAGGAGGCTTAGATGTTTACTGAAATTTCCAGCCTTTCAAAATTCACTTGTGGCTGCTTTGTTCATCGCTGCCTCTGGAAAAAAGTACATGTCACCAAAAAAACAATGCATTTTTTTTTTCCAGCTGGGCTAATATCTCTACACTGAAAATTTCATGTGTGTGCATGTGTAAGTCAGCACTGACAATTCAGCAGGGCATTAGGACAGAAATGGTTTTGGTTCTAATCGTTTCCAGAGTGTATCAAGTGATGTTGACTTAGTTTTTGCTTAGATTGTATCCTAGTAAAACTATAGTTGGTTTTGTTCACATGACTGCAGCTTCTTTATCTGCTGCATTCTGCAGGGAAAGCCTCCTCTTCTGTACCACTGCTGTTACATGATCCAGTGTGGCTAAACACTGTCCTTTGGCAGACCAGGTTGCAGCCAGCTCTCCCAAGCAGTTCTCCTTAGAAATGCCATCTCCAAGATAACGAGTACAAACTTGGATGTGTGTTTTGGATAAGGTCTGCAGGTACATCTGCCAAGCCAGTGGAGCTCAGGAGAAAGGATTTCACAGGGTGCTGGGCAAGGGAGCCCCATTGTCCTCAAGAGTGTTTGCACACACACACACAAATCTGAAAAGGCAAAGCCATTTTTAGCTTCCCAGGCATTGCTGAGCATAAGCATTACACTCATCCACGAGGGAAGGTGAAGTTCGGAGGAGTTAGTGACTTTAAGATACAGAAACCTGATTCTTGCAGCTAAGCAAGACAAGCCCATGTCATGCCTCAGCCAGGGCTGATCCCAGTGATGTCTGAAGGAGCTGTTTTACCATCATTCCTTTTTGTCAGCAATATGCTCTTACCTTGGTGAGATGGGACAGGGGTTAGAAATCATAAGGCAGCAAAATTTGTAAGAAAAATCTTTCCATTAGTTACATCGTTGCTTTTAAATGACATTGTAAAGAACTGATATATTTTCCCTTTTGTCCTTGAAATGTTCTTTAATAACATTATAATGCTATCCACACTGAGGCTTGCAGCACGTTATAGCTTCTGTAGAGTCTCAGACATTCTGAACTCTTAATTATTCAGTGAGATACAGATTTAAACCAATTGGATTGTGTACTGGATAAGACACCAGTTTAGCCCTGTCCTCACTCTATAATCAAAGTTTATGTGGTACAGAGTTTATCTGGAAGTTGACCTGTGTCTTTTATCAAATTTAGATGAACTCTGTAGACAGTTAGCTGTCAAGCTTCAATATTAGGCACCAGTCTGGAATACCAGGTGCTTTTTTGTGGCCAGCAAATGAGAAAAGTGATAAATTAGTTGTGATTCAGGTGCCTTAATCTCTAGCTAGAGGGAACATAAATCTTGGACAGAGTCACTAACCTCAAATGAACTCATTAGATCTGCTCCCAAGGCTTCTCTGACTTCTCTGTTCTTTAACTTGTAGCAGCATCATCTTCCTCCCTGTCAAGCAGATCCATATTCCAAGAAACCATTTTGACTGCTTTCTCAAATCTTCTTTTTTCTAAAATCCAGCTTTTTCTTCTGCCCAAAAATTTCAGCCACTTTTTTGTCAATCTTACAACTTGACTACTGAGTCTTCTGTTGTCATTCTGTTGTCATTCTGTGTCATTCTGACACTTCCATTATCTCCCTGTTCTCTTGGCAGGACATTCCCCAAACACCATCATCTCTTCACTTCTGTTGATATTATGGGACCCAACTCTTCCCTTCAGCCTAGGCATTACTCCCTGTTTTCCATAATGTGAAATTACAGTTTGGTGTTGTTTCCCCAAGGCTCTTCACAGGTCTCTCACTCACATTTCTTCTCTCCCCAGTTCATGCCAGTCCTGATCTGCTCTGTTGGTGACACACACCCCCCTCACTGTGTTGTTTGTTCACTCTTCCATGCTGTCTTACACTTTATTCCAAAGTACCTCAAGTGTGTTGAATAACCTTTCCAGAAGGGTCCAACCTTCCATATTGTCCAAATTATTGATCAAATTTTACTGCTGCCGTTGCCTACAGACAATTATCAAGCTTGTGAAATCTAAACTAGATCCAAGCACAGAACCCTGAATAATATTGGTGGACATCTACTCCTTTCTACTGTATCATGTTTTCCACTTGTGGTATCTTGTCTTAAAGAAAAGATCTAAAACATGCAGGACTCTTTGATCATGCACAGTCAGATGTTGGACTTCTGGAGTCCTTTGAACTTCCTCACAGTGTAAGTAATATATGGTGACAGTAATAGAAAGATTCATTTAACTTCCCTTGCTTTCCCCTCTGAATCAGCCTGGGTTCTGGGAGTGTTTCTGTGTGTGACACAGGAGAGCCATGTGATGATGGGAGTCACATCCCACCAGTTACTTGCTACTTTGTTGCACAAATTCCTGAAGTTTTTTCTTCTGATCAGTTAATTATCCAAAAGAACTCCATCTACATGCTCACGGATCAATCCATCCATGTGTGCTCAGGGCTTTTGACATTATTTAGGTTGAGCATTGCTACGAAATCTGCACTCAGATTTGGTCTTGCAGCATCAGTTTCTCACTGCCATCTGCTCACTGGAATTTATGTTGCTGCTAATGCCTGGACTCAGGAGTGCTGAGGAGCAAAGGAAGCTTTTCTTTACAGAGATGTAACCAAATTCAAACTCACTTGTCCCATTCCCATTCAGTATGGGCCTCATTGCAAGTGCACTTTGAATTGTCATCTCTGTCAGGCACAGCATTGCCACAGAAAGCAAACAGTGGCAAGAGGCAAGCTGTAATAAACCCAGCACCCACCTGATGTTATCTGCTCCCTTTCTGGAACTCCTGCAGCTTTCAGAACATTTGTGTGCAGCTGAGCCAAAGAAAGGTAGCGGTGGGATTATTAGGGAAGAGAGCAGCTTAGGAGCAACATGAAAAGGGGACCAGTTCTTATTCTGATTCCCTTTTTTCCCATGCAGTTAAGAAGAGAGAATGGTTTAAACATGCTTCTGTCAGACTCCTTTCACTGGCCTCTCTTTCCCAGCAAAGTTACCAGCAGTTCCATTCATAAGATGATCTTGAAGGTCGTTTCACTGTCACTGGGATGTAGTTGAAGTGGTTTGTAAAGGGTACCACTCAAGTGTAAAGATGCCTGGTAGGGAAAACAGGGCCCGTGCAGAAAAAGAGCAGCAGCCCATCAGATCCTGCTTTTTCAAACCATGCAGGTTCCCCCTTGGAAAGATTAATTACATTCAGGTTTGGAAGACAGCCTTGCTGTGGTTTTTTTCTCCTAGCATTAGGAAAGATAAAGGGCGTGATTAGTGTGCACAAAGCCTCTGATCAAACCAGCTCTGAGGTTTGTGACAGGGGGTTCAAACACTTTATGGATCACTGGTGCTGACAGGTAGATCACACAGGCCTTAAACAGATGTTTAGCAAGAAGATGAATGCCTGAGATCTCAAACATGCAGGACTCCTTTGCCTGGCCATAATAGGCTGTGAAGCATTAAAAAATGTGGGGTTTTTTTGTTGATTTGGGTTTTTTTTAGCTTCCCCACTAAAAAGGGAAAAGAGATCCTACTAACCAGCTTGCATTAAATTTTGTGGGGTTTTTTTCAATTGAAATTAAATACAGCCAGGTCCATCTTGAAGCTGTTTAACTTGTGCTTTGAGAAATGAAGGCTGTTCTTTTGGGATGTACCACCACACTTTGCCCTCAACTGTTGCAGTGAGCCAATGGCTGTGAATGCTCTAATGACCAAGGTGCATATGAAATGCTCAACTGCAATAGAGATATATTCAAATTAAATTTCAAAGGTCTCTTTACCAGGGAGCTTCAGAGGCAGTGGCTTTTCATGGGATGTGTGTTCTCTGTAGGATGCACTACATCAGCACAATGACTTGAAAATGCAGTCATTATGTAAGGCTTGTTGAGCAAACTGTATTTACCAGACCTCTTTAAACATTTTGAGATGTTGATATGACGGGAGGAAAATATTGCATCAGTGCCATTTATTCCGAAAATTCAGAAGTTCTGGGCATGATTTCTAGTACCTTCTCAAGAGAAATCATCTGTAGCCTTGCCCTTTGTAGTCACAGATTTCAGTCATTTGGAGGTGTGAATGTCCTGTGTGGGGGACAAGCAGAGACCCTCCCTATCTAGCAGGATATTAAGACCTTGGCAGGATGTCTGATGAATGTCAGGCACCTGGAGGGATGCATTCAATTTAGAAATGGGCTCAAGCCAAAAAATTCACAACCCGGTCTCAGATTTGAACACTCCTGAGTTCAAGGATTTTTTTTGCATAAAGTGTTTAAGCCACTCCATAAAATTAATCAAATTCCAGAATTTAGTCTGGGCATGGATTACAAGCACCCCTAAAATGCAGTAGTATTATTTAGGGTTTTATTTAGATGGTCTGGAAAGCCCCAGTCCAGGGTTTGACCTCCTTGTCATCAGCCTTACAAGAAGTTAGTTCATAAGTGTGGGGGCTTTTTTTTCCTACTCCCCTCCCCCATTTACTGTTTTTTAGTTCTTTTTAAATAAATGCAGAAGAAAAGGTGTTTGTAAGCAACTTCCCAAATTATTTTTTGCCATCCACAAGTTTGGAGCTGCCTGTTTGAATATTGCCCAGAAAGTATTGTTCTTATGTGACAACAGGTCAGAAAGACTCTGCATTAATTACACTAACATATGGTTATTAACAGATTCTAGCTCAGGGAGCAATACTTTACAATGTTATCTTCCACATAGTCAGATGTTAGCCATATTGTCAGTGCTGGCAGCTATTGTTTCACTCATTTACTTCACAGAGCTAATTACTCCCTAATAATAACTTTACCTTGGAGTTTTTCACTTGCTTGTGCCAGCAAACCTGTTCACACTACATATGCTAATTATTGGCACTTATTCATTATGTTAAGATAGCTTTAAGTTCAAGCTGTGCAGCCTGGCTTTCGGTATGGAGCCAGCTGGCTGCAAAGTTCCACCTTTTTTTTTCCTTTTTTTTTTCCCCTTTCTTTTTTTTTTTTTTTTTAACTAAAGTCGTTAAAAGTTTTAATATGGGCCTGTCTTGTTCTCTGTACAAGATTCAGCCAGTCAGGAATTCAGGCTCATAGTTGGTTACTCATGGACAATTCCAAGTTTATAAGGAGCTCCTGGTTTTCTTTAACTATTTCTCAGAGCTTGCAGTGAGGTCTTTTCTGTTAAGTGGATTGTAAATTCATCTGTAATTTGAGCTACGAGGCCATTTACCAAAATGGCCATTAATTTTGCTCCTTCCCTCACCCAGTTCTGTCTCCATGCCTGTTACATCACTCGTTACATTTTTCCCCTGAAGTCCCAAGGCCTTCCAGTGCCTGGTGATTTTGGTTTTGTTTCTCTGTGCTTTTGGTGTCCAAGGGCCTAAAACATCAATGAGCTTTGTATGGATGGATTCACTGATTTGCCCTGGGATCAACGTAAGTACAGCAAATCAGATCATTCAGATTTGCAGCCTAAACCAGACAATTTTCATGGGATTTGGTCTATTACATCTTTCCAGAATTCTCAATGATCCTTTTTCACACCCTAGAATAGAGCATATTTTCATAAAACCCAGAGAAATGTGGTGTCTTCTAAAGATAAAATACTGTCCTTGATTTGCATGAAGAGTTTTATGAATACCAGCTGAACATCTACAGGGGAATCAAAGACAATTGATGGCTGATCCTGGTTAATGTTGTGTATAAAATATGGGATGTTAGAAAACGGACTGCTTCAGCTGTGACTCCTGAGGGGTCCTGTGTCACATCATCATCCAGTGCTTTTCCACTGTCTGGCAGACTGGGCTGACATTTTCTGAAGTTCTTGAAGAAACTATTTTCATCTAAGGTAAGGCGAATGTATGTGACATCCCATTCACTTGAGATCAGTAGAAGGGGGAGACTGAAATCTTCCCTGTGTAAGAATTCAGTCCACAGAGGAAAAAATGAGCTATTTGTGCCTCCCCGTGGGCTAAGAGTTTTGTATTCTGTAAACTGTTGAGCTACCCTGACATTAGAACTAAAAGGGCTTTTTTAAGCTGTGCTCTAGCCAATTTATTAGACAGAAAGTGTGCAGAAAAGTGCCATTTGGCCATCTTACCTTCCTGGTATGCACATTGCATACATTAGGGTTTCTCTCCATGGTTGTTGCAGTATCAAAGAGAACGTGGGTCAATTAAGTGAGATTATTTCACAAGCAGGAAAGATTAAATCTCTTCTGTGCACGTGTACTTCCCTCCACTGTCAGTGTGATAGGGTTTTGTGTACCTCAGTGCAGAATTTGGCCATAAAATAGGAGAGAAAAAGCAAGACAACCAAAACTGGAAGATAAGATTTAATTGAAATAAAAACACTGTTTCCTGCAACATCCCGTTTTGGAGTGTTGACCTTGGAGTGTTAGACTGGGTTCTGCTCCAGTACAGTTCCAGTATTAGCAATAAAGACTTTGAATACAATAGTTAATAAAGCTGAAGTAAACAGACTTTTAGTTGAGCCATAATTGGATGAACTTTGCAGATCGCATTGACATGAAAGAAACTACTCATTAATGTTGGAGAAAGTTTGCACCAAACCCTTCAGACTGTGATACAACTTTCTGGGGAGCTGACCTTTCATGGGAGGCCAAGCCTGAATGCCAGATCTGATTTCCCCGTGGAGATTTGGACTGAGACTTGAACTTTGTGGCTTAGAGGTGTGTTAAAAGAGCCTGGCATCACTGCTCAGGCAACTGCTGAGTTCTTACCTTGGTGGCCTTCTGCCTTCTTAGACTTAAAGCATTATGAAAGTAGCTGTACCACCTAGCAACAAAATACTACTACTGTATCCACTGAAGTGGGTTGTGGCTGGAGAACCTGTAGGGGGAAGCTCTTGGAGTTATCACAGGGCTGTGACTGGGAATCCTGGTTCTAAGAACAGTGGGGACAGGAACCTGGGGAGCCTCTGTGGGCAGCTAGACTGATCTTCAAGTGAGTTTGGCCAGATCAGGCATGGCATTTCAGCAATGGCAAATAGTAGCAATTAAGAAAAGACATCCAGCAAAAAGCTGTGACAGAACTCTTAGAAACTTGTTTATTTTAAAGCTGTTTTCTCCAGGAAAACTGAGAGAGAACACTTTTTTTTTTTTTTTTTTTAATAAAAACTTAGTTCCTCCTCAGATATTTGGCACTCCTTAAAATCTGCTGGAGCCTGACGGACTATTCTGATATTCTAAATGCACCTGAGAGTTCCTTCCCAAACATGCCTTTCCTTATGCTACATCTTGCCAAGATCTTTTGTATAAACCTCATTTGAAGTTTCTAGGACACAGTAACATGGCATGAAGGAGCCCTAGAAGAATTTTCAAAATATGATTAACACCTCTTTCTAAATCCCGTATCACAAGAAGATCTTGGCCAAATTGCCTGTAATTCAGCTGAAAGTATGTTCTTTGACAGCTGACCACCTGTAAAGGCTTTGGAGGATAAATGGCCTCTCCAGAGATAGGAGGAGCTAGTCAAAAAGGATCTAATCTAGGCATTTATCTGTGCTTTGAACCATGCCCTCTGAATTCTTGGGTGTACAACAAAAAGCCAGTCTTGCTTGTAGCTATGGGCAGCCTGTCTGTGTTCTACATAATGCATGGGGGAGACCAGGAAATATGCACTGGGCTGATGCACTGGGGAGGGCTCATTGACTTAGGAGAGATGTGTGACTTGCCACTTGTGATCTGCTTGGTATCTTCAGCTAATGGCAGTGAAACCTTTATGCTACCTTCCATATTGTAGGAAAGGAGCCTAATTTAAACATCTGTTTAAATAGGTTTTGGAGTGTTTTAGAAGAGTTGGTGGGATACATTTTTGAGCCCTTCTACCGTTAAACTTTTTTGTAGCATAGTCAAAAAAACTTACATAGCTTACATGGGTCAGCTTTTCTGTAAATAATGTTTTGATGAGAGTCTAGTGTGTGGAGTTTCCTCAAAGCTACGTGCACATGTTGTGGGCCACGTTGGGAAGCTCTGAAAAGTCTATTTCTTTTAATAATCATAGAATCATAGAACAGTCTGGGTTGGAAGGGACCTTAAAAATCATCAGGTTCAACTTCTTGCCATGACACCTTCCACTGTCCCAGGCTGCTCAGAGCCCATCCAGCCTGGCCTTGGACACTGCCAGGGATGCAGGGGCAGCCACAGCTGCTCTGGGCACCCTGTGCCAGTGCTCACCACCCTCACAGGGAAGAATTTCTTTCTAAACCCACTGTCAGTGTGAAGCCATTCCCCTGTCCTGGCACTACATGCTCTTGTAAATAGCCACCTCCATCTTTCTGCAGGGTGCTTTATAGAAACACTTTCATTTCATCTCTCAGGGGCTGCAAAACAGAAAAGCTCCAAAGTCCCTCTGGCACAGGACTGGGCCTGGGTTAGGAAGCTGGGAGGGAAAAGGCATGTGTCTGTCAATGGGCTGCAGAGAGAATGCACCTCCAGAGGCTTGGGGCTGCACAGCCCCATCCCCGTTCGGGCGAGCGTGTGCCGTGCGAGTGGAGCTGTCAGATGTGTGTGCTGAGTGCTGTTTGTGCATTTTCTGAGTTGCATTTTCCCCTGGGTAGTACCATCTCTGCTCTGCTGCACGCCTGCCTGCTTTGCAGATGCGTGTGGACCCCGGGGCATCTGTTTCGTGGGTACAGTGTGTGTAAATATATTGTAAATATCAGTACCTGTGCACATACACACACGTTTACGTTTTGAAATGAATACCAGAGAGGAGGTTTAGAGATAGCTTCTCTCGTTTGCTTGTGTGATGTGTGAGACGTGTGCACACACACCTACTGGAGAAACGTGTGTGTTTATGTGTCTGTGTGGGCACAGATGATGCACGTGTGGATACAGAAACAGGCAGACGTGCACCACACTGCAGTGCATTAGATGCACTTGAATCTGTAGGACTCACTGTGAACTTCTATTAGAATATCAGCATAGACTTCTTGTGAAGAGCATGAACTTATTCTTGCATTTTTCTGACTACGTATTAAGCATATAGAAATGTCATGGGGACTTAATCCACTGGCTGAATCTGAGGCAAGTTAAATCCCTGGGAAAATCAAGGTGTGCAGCTAGACCAGCCTGTGGGTGTGCTCTGCTGGTCCTTCCCTAATATTCAGTCATTCCAGGCCAGGACAGCCATTGTCAGACCATTCTCCAGAACAGATGCTGTTCCAGGACAGAGCCAAATCACTGCAGCTCTTGAGAAAAGGCTTCTAAGCTGAACTTCAGGTACTGCAGTGCTTCTGACTGTAAAATAAAGGTATTGAAACCATTTGATTAACTGAAGATGCTTCTTCATGATCACTTAATGGCATGGTGGGAGTTTGAAGCCTGTCACTAGTGTTGTCATTTGTCTGTGAAACGCCTTGTGAGTGCTGCCTGGCTCAGAGGTGACTGAGCAGCATGTTCTGGCCCCAGCCTGTGTGTCTCAACCCACTGTTCAATTTGTTGGTGGTCAGGACGTTCTGCCCTGCAGCCCCGGGGGACCCCAGGAAAGGCATTTGCAGGCAGGACCTTGAAATAAGCAGAAGCTGAGCGTAATTGTAGCCACAGGGTCCCTCAGAAGGAGCGTCCAGCTGTTCCGAGGAGGATTACCAGGGCTTTAATGCAGAGCACAGATGGAATCAGCACCATTGTCCACACTGTTCTGGGGCAGAGGCTAAAGTGTGAAGGATGATCAGCGCAGAGCTGATTGGAAAGGAAAAGGAAAAAAACAAAAAAAGTAAGAAAAAAGAGAGGGGGGGAAATAAAATCCCCTTGTTCTCAAAAAAGCAAAGGGATTGATGCTGTCCAATGGTGAGGGTGAGGAGGAAATAGTTCCCAAAGCTTGCTTTCATGGCTAGCAGGCATTGTAAAGATGGCACAGGTCATGTGCTGTGTGCAGCTGTTTGGAGGTTCTTACAGAACTGTTAGAGACTTAGCAAGGCCCATTATTCAAGGCACCGAGGCAGTTTTACTGGATATGGACTACTGCAATTGTATAAGCCCTCCATTGTGTGAGTACTAATTCAGAGTGCTGCCATAAGCCAGCCATACAATCCAGGCTGCCCGTGAATGAATGAGTCATCCTGCTGAAAGGGCTCCGAGCACACAGCTCTGACTTCTAGTCTTAAAGGGACCCGGTGTGCTCAGAACGGGTCACATTTCAATGAACAAACTCGCTGGCAGAGTATTTTAGGCTCAAACTGCTAAAATAATCCTTTTCTTTTTGGAGAGAGGTATTGAACCCAAAGACTTTGAATAGTTTTTCATTTGCCTTACCATGCCTTAGATGTATCCTTACTTACTGATTTTTTATGGGATACTGAAGTGTTACTGATGTGCTTGTATAAACATTACAGGTTTCAAGGCCACCGGGTAAGCCAGCAATGTATGTCCTGAACCATTCCTTTAGGTGCCAAGGAGCTCCATGATTGTTTTATTAAAAAGCATTTGGCTGCAGGAAGGCAGCTGGTTTTTTGTTATTGATGTCCATGCACAGATACAAACGTGGTGTTGTATTGCATCACTGTCTTTCATCACCTTTCCTGCAAAGGATTTCAAAACAGTGTTAGTGATGCCTCAGATCTGAGATATTTTTCAGATTCTGTGCTGCTTTAGTGTGTAGTTCTGAACTTCATATTGGGGAATAGCAGCTGCCTTCATAGAGTAGGTAGACAAACAATTCCTTCTCTAGCTGGGGCCCAAGGACAAGTGATCCATATCTCAGGCCCAAGAGCATGAACAATGTGGACTGAAGAGAGAAAAACAAGGAGGATGGGACTTCATAATCTAAAGCTATAATTGCACAATTAACTCCAATATGCAAATGGACCAGAACTTATAAAAGTGAGAGACCTCGTGACCATTGTCCATTTTGTGACCATTTTGGGTCCATCTTGGGTGTAGCCCTGGCTGGGCTCTTGTGCTGCCCAAGGTGTATCCATTGAGGATATCCTTTTAATAAATCCCTGCTTTATTCTCTAACTCTGTCCAGCCTCTGTTCTAGGTCAGCCTTGATAAGGCATCATAGTTGCAACTCTTTTGGAAAGGTATTTTTCTGTAGAATTCTTACCTGCGTGCCTTAGGGTAACATCAAAAAGGAGAATTTAGTCTCTGCTAACAGTACTCAGCCTTTGGGCACACCCAGTTGGAGAGACCCAAAAGCTCTCCTGGAGTTCCCATGTCCAGATCTCCTTTAGGCAGACCTTTCAGGGCCTTGGATCTGCACGTTGAGGGCATCTCACCGTAGGCAGCACCTGCTGGTGTGCTCGGAGTCCTCTCCGTGTTTGGCCCGTGTTTGGCCCGGCCCGGCGCTGGGCTGCAGCCCGAGGCCACGGCGGCCCGGGCGGGCGTGGGCCAGGGCCCGACTCTGGAGGGTGGTGGCTTCCTTTCCACACAGCAGCTGGTGAAGGGGAACAGGCCTTCTGCTTGCTTTTTTTTAATGAAGTGTCCTGCTGAAAGCTGAAGGAATTGGATGGACTNATATCTATATTTATATCTATCTTTATATAAATACATTAAATTTTTTTTTCATTGTTTCTGCTGAGTGCCATCGGGGTCAATTNTTCTAGGTCAGCCTTGATAAGGCATCATAGTTGCAACTCTTTTGGAAAGGTATTTTTCTGTAGAATTCTTACCTGCGTGCCTTAGGGTAACATCAAAAAGGAGAATTTAGTCTCTGCTAACAGTACTCAGCCTTTGGGCACACCCAGTTGGAGAGACCCAAAAGCTCTCCTGGAGTTCCCATGTCCAGATCTCCTTTAGGCAGACCTTTCAGGGCCTTGGATCTGCACGTTGAGGGCATCTCACCGTAGGCAGCACCTGCTGGTGTGCTCGGAGTCCTCTCCGTGTTTGGCCCGTGTTTGGCCCGGCCCGGCGCTGGGCTGCAGCCCGAGGCCACGGCGGCCCGGGCGGGCGTGGGCCAGGGCCCGACTCTGGAGGGTGGTGGCTTCCTTTCCACACAGCCGCTGGTGAAGGGGAACAGGCCTTCTGCTTGCTTTTTTTTTAATGAAGTGTCCTGCTGAAAGCTGAAGGAATTGGATGGACTGGATTGGGACTTCCGTGTCCGTATTGCAATGCCCACCTCATGAGAGACAAGGCCTGTCTCCCCATCTGCTGGAACTGGGCTCTAAGCAAACCAGATGTACTGCTCGTGTCATAAATGGAGGCAGGTAAAAAACAGGTGTCATAGCTCAGTGTCCTGCTGATGAGGACATTTGAACCTGTGTTCTGCTCCATAGATGCTTTGTGCTTTTTTTAAAATTCAATTACATTAAATTTTATATNTGTATTGACTTCAGCAGAGCAAGGACTCACCACAGAGTTCCTACAGGTCAAATTTTTGCCCTTAAAAAAATTATGATTATTACAAAGTCCCTTTTCTGAGCTGCATACTTCTTAAAAGCTAAAGGCATTTTAAAAAATCTATTATTACTTGATGTTTTCATCATGTTTACTGCTGGTTTCCTTTCTGATTTAACCATCAAATTAAGTTTATTGAGTCAGTTTTGTTTAATTAGTTTAATTTTACTTGTTCAGCAGCATTGCCAGAGTTGTACTTTTCAGATTCACAGCTCTGAATGAAAATATTCCCAGTGACTGGCAAGACAAAACAAAAAACAAAAGTGGAAATGGAATTACTAAAATATTTATATTTGCTTGGGTAAAATGCTTCCAGAATTGAAATTTGGAGCAGAAGATTTGTAAGGATCCCGATCACTTGGCCTGCTAACTTAAATCCATTCTTGCTGAGGTCTCAGGACTTCTGTTCACTTTGTTGTGAGTCAGGTCTACCACACAAAGCCTGTTAAGTGTCAGACTTTCCATAGAAACAGTGCTAGGAATAAATCAATTGATCAGAAAATTCCTTTTATTGCTAAGGAGAATGGGATGGCTTAAGAGCAGAGCTTAAAAACAAAGCCAGAGTGCCCAGGTTGGTGCTCAGAAGAGCTGGATGGTATCACTGCAGTAATTTCAGAGCTCTTTACAGTGCTCCCTTGCATCCTCCTCTCCCAGACACATCCCATCTACCTTTCCCTTTAGTATGCAAATGCACAATTAAAAGCACTCAACAGGTAGAGATGAATATGCTAATAGAGTGTGCTGCTAATAATTTATTTTCAGTAATGGGGAGTATGTGGAAGCACCCCAAAGAGCAAAGAGATGCTGGGAAGTTATAACAGATAAGAATCTGCTCACTGCCTTTATGTGAGACAATAGATTTTGTGAATATTCTGCTTCCTCTCCAGGCACTGAGCTAGTATGGTTAACCAAAATTGTTGAGTAATTGTTCTGTGGTTGAGAACAAAATGCTGAATTAAACTGTTCCCAGCACAATAATTGTGTGATTACAGCATTTATGTTGCTGGCCAAAAGAACAGTCATTAGGTTTGGAAGACTTACCAAAACCACAGTCAGAGGGAAAAAAAATGCAAATCACATGTAAATTGTCCTCTAATACCTATAGTGGCTTAAAAATTGATCTAGGAGTATGGTATGTGTATATTTAAAGGCAGTCAAGCCAGAAAAAAAAGATTGTACGTTCAAGAACTACTTCAGACTAGGAGGAAAATACCCAAAGATGATTCATTTTCATTATGCTGTACTTTTCCCCCTCTAGTGAGATCCTGCTTTTCATGCATTATGCATGTGTTGTGCTTTGTGACCGCTGTTCTGCTTTCCCCTTCTGCACACCTGGCAGGAATTGTCTGGGATTGCCGGGCAGGAGGGGCTGCCACACCCAACCCCACCTCGGGCCAGGCCCATTTAAGCAGCAATATCGAGGGGAGGCAGGCAGCAAATGTTTAATTACAAGTGATTGCTGTAGTCCACCAGGAAAATTAAAAACTGATTTATGAAGATAGGTGTCCTTGTAAGGTAGGCAAGTTTCTTCTCCATTGCATGGTCTATACCTACAAGGGCCAAGAAAACAATTGCATGTGGTCTTCTTCTTTTCTTTTTTTTTCCCTTTTTTTTGGTTTTCCTCATATTTTTAATAATAAAAGAGATGGAGGAAGATTTGAAGGTGGCAGCAAAGGAGAAAAAGATACAATGTTTTGGACAATCAAAATATTTGTACCTGCAATTTAGTGGAGTAAAAAGCTGCAGAATTTGGCTGGCTGCTTACCTGGCTGTACGCAGAAATCAGATGATGAGATGTCTAAATTTTATCACTCTATCTACAGTTAATTGTGCTTTAACTGTATTGCTGTCACTAGATTGTAGGCACAAAATTAGAGACTGTCTTCAGCCCTATTCAAAAAATGTTCCCAAACAAAATCCTTGTGAATAACATTTTTTTATGAGGATTTTGGTAACAAGGGTACAAAAAGCATCAGGACGTGAATGGAGGAGTGGTGACGTATCTGTTGAAATAGTATTTGTTCTGCAACTTGAATCCATTTTGCTTGTGAAATCAAACTTTTGATGGTAAACCTGGACTCTGCTGAGGAGCAATTCCACCGGCAGGAGAGGCAGTCAGAAACAAGTCTGAACAGCTGAGAGATTGAAAAGAGGTCTTTATTATGCATGTCCCTGGGCAGTAATTAGAGGCTCTCCAATACTGAAGCTGTGTTTGCTGCAAGGATTTCTAATAACGTGGTCACAGTTTTCCTGGCTGTTTGTTCATCGTGCAGGGATTTAAGATCTTATAGAAAGCAATAAAACCCAATATACAGTAGTAATAGTGATGATGGTAATAATAATGATAATATATTGTCTTCAGAAAAGGATGACACTGAAGACAGTATATTGACACATACACTGACAATGTTGTATCTACTTGTGCTCTGAAACTGATGTCACTGGAGACCACACTTATCCTGAAACAGGTATCTGATTTAATAACAATAATGAAACTGGGGGGAAAAGAGGGGTCATTCAAAGGGTTTAATCAGTGGATTTTAGTCTAAGATTTTATGAGCAGACCCAGTTCTGCAAGAGCCTACACTGATCAAACCATGAAGGATGTTTTTTTCCCCTGTAGTTCATTAGTTTGTATACAGTTTTGTTAACTATGTTCCTCAACCTTTCAATTTAAAGAAGGCAAGAGGAGGTAATGACTTTTAGTGCAGACACTTCTTTTTTTAGTCCTTTAAGTCTATTTTTGCTCTCTTTTTCTAGATAGTATGATTTTAAGTGGATGACTTTGATAAGACTTTCCTGTTTGTTTATAGCATTGCACTATTCAGCAGCCGAATGGGTTTTGAATTTCTGCCCACTACATGATATTAAATAACCCCTATTTCTTCCCCGTCGCCTACACACTGAAATTGCTGGTTTGTTTTTTTCTTTTTTTAATTAATGATACTCCATTTGTCAAAGAGATACTGAGTGAAAAATACATCTTGAAACCTTAGGGGTTTGTTTGAAAGAATACCCTTAGTGTTGTGTCAAAAATGAGATCATGGAACTGGCCATCATCTCTACACCATATTAAGTGCAGTGGTTTCCTAATTTGAACTGTTCTCCCTGTTTCAGTTCAAGAATCTGGGGGTTTGGAACTGGAAAAATACTACTGCAATTTATACATCAGAATTATTAGTTACTGGTGTTTGAATATATTATGGAAAAATCAACAAGGGGTAGAGGGGGAGGTTTAGCAGCTAGCCTTAAGACAGATGCCTCTGAATAACTTAAAATGACAAAAAACACCACTTTTTTAAGTGTAATGTCTTCAGCCATGCTTTGCCACCCATTTCTTGATCTTTTCAGGAAAATGCACTAAAGAAATCTTTTGTGAATAGGCTCACCCCCCAAAAGCTGCATCACTTCAGTCTACACAGGAGGAAGAACCATGGTTAGAATAAATTCAGAAAACATTTAGAAACAGTTTGGATATTATTTTAGAAAATTACTTAGAATTAATTACCTAAGCTGCATTCTCAACCTGAAAACCATTTTGGGCAGTTTTGTAGCTGAGCATTTTATGGTCCTGTTTGCATCCTCTGCAGTAAAACATTCACAACAAACTTTGGTGTCAGGATGAGTCCAAAGGCGCCTTGGGAGCACTGAAAAGATGGCAAGGTGGGGCATTTCTCCTGGGTCACAGGACTTACCTGTCAGGCTTCCTGCTTGGGATGGCTTGTAACACTTGAGTTTATTTCCTTTTGTTTACTTATTAGTTTCCCTATTCTCAACCAAATCTGTTGACTTCCAATGTTCATGAAGTTCTTGAAAAGTCATTTTTGGATTATTCCTCTTCCTCTTCTCCCCCTCTTTAAATCCCATGCCAGTTCTGAGCCTTCCCACCCATTCCTACTTGTTTTTATAGTCTAGTCATTGATTTGTAATTTTAAGATCTGCAGAGTCATCTTGAAAAAACCCTGTGCTCCTACAGGAAGAATCCTCTTGATTCTACACTGCTCTCTTGACCACTGGGACATCCTGAAATGGGGACATCCCCTGTTAGCAAAGCTGCCCTGTTTGCTCTTCCCTGCTTCTCTGCAGCAGTGCTTCCTAGCAGACCTGCTTTCCAGAGCTCCCGTGACAGAAGCCACGATGCTGCTGCACGGGGGCTTTGGACGTGGTAAGATGAGGGCCCTGAGTCACCAGAGAAGTGACTGAAAAGAAAGAGAGCTGGGTTAGCACACACACGGCAGAGCTCAGCCACTTCAGTCCTTTTGAACAGAGTGTAGAGAATCAGAAGGAAAAAGTGTACAGGTGACTTCTGAAAGGCTGCTGCCAACAGTGCCAGGGGAAGTCTATTGCTTTGTATCCCTGGTTCTTTCTGGCATGTACAAATAAACCCATCGTTGGTTCTATTTTGAATAACCCATCTATCATAGATCAGCGAGCTGTGGAAAAGAGCACACGTGCTGCTCAAGGAGTTATTCTGCATGCTGCCTCTCAAATCACATCAGGAAACCTCACACCTGTTCTCTGTTCCCTGACAAATGTTTCACTGGGTAGCTTACTGCTGCAGCCATGAGCACTAGCCCAGACCTCCCTGGGAAAAGCATTAGCCAGGCATATGGAAACGGTGCTCTGTCATGTGCTGCGAGGCAGCAGCAGGCGTTCGTGGAAATTCAGAGATTTTCCACTCTGAAGGAAGTGACTTTGGGGATTCACTCTTCATCATGACAGTTGCACTTAGGAGCACCTTGCTGGTAGCCAACACAAACACAAACAGAGAAGAATACAGCATATAAATCAGCAGTTTTGACAGCCAGAAGTTTGTGGCAGATTTCCCTTACAGTCCTGGTTTATTCTCCTAGGAAGGGGACTAACATTTAAACGAGGTGCTCAGGTGCTTGGAAGCTGTGCCATGAGAAACACAGTGTTTGTGTGAATGTTAAGTAAGGTGAAACAAGACTATTTGGCCAAAACTGTGGTCATCATGCCTCAAAAGCCCATTTGCTAACTTCAGCCTCTTCATGAAACAACTAGCTCAATCCACCAAACAATGAATCTTTTTCTCTTATAAAAATGAAAGAGCAAATTATTTCTAGTGTTGCTCCTGAGCTGGGATTAGAAAGGATTCTTTTGAGAGTGCACTTCAGTCTTCCAGTGTAGCTGTTACCTGAATTACAGTCACTTGCTCTGAAAGTCCTGATTTTGCCAGAGAACCCCACTCACTGGGGTGTTGTGTGGCCTGGAGCAGCCCTTCCTGTGTGAACTCTTAGGCTTTTGTCTTAAAACAGCTGCCTATTGGAATGAGTTCTAGTTTATGTTCTTTTTGTTTGAGGCAGTCTCTTCAGTCAGGCTGTTTGTAGGTACCACGTGCTAAGTTGCACAAGCAGGAATACTTGTTAAACCTCATCCAATGCACAAAAGCCACCTTACTGCTTTTCTCTCCTCTCTGTGTTCTTTCCATACTAAATCAACTATTAAAAAAAATGTCTTTAGGTTCTTTATTTTAGCCACAGAAGTGAACGAATGAACAACAGATGAGCTGCCTTTTTCCTTTGGAAGTGTCCAAGGGTTGTTCCTTAATGTGAAAGGTCCTTTTGGCTTCTGTCCTGCCAAGTGCTGCTGGAGGTTTGTCTGTCAACATTGCATTTTGTTCTGTGGCATGAACTGGAGGAGGAAAGCCTTGGAAGGAAGTTATCAACATGAAAGCAGCTACTGTCTGTATTATTTGGCAGTTTAAGGCACTTTGCTGCACTTTAGTTAAAAAGGCTAAGTGTGTGTTAATTTACAGTCTTGATGATGAGATGCATTTGAGATGGGTGCTGGTAGGGACACCTGGGGTCTCTTGCAGGACTGAGCAAAGGTGGAAAGTTTCCAGCCTGAAAAGCCTTGCTTTTTTAAAATGGAAAATGTTTATGTATTTCCCTGAGATGCATTTCAGTTTTCCTGCAAGTTTGTTCCTTGTGTTTTCAATGTGCCAAGTTGCATACCTATCAGGGATTGCCTCCATATTCCATCAAATTAATCATTTTTTCCACACCATCACTCCAAATAAAACTGTCCTGTGCCAGTAGAGCTGTAACAGGGAGGATGTGTTGGGTGCACGTGGAGGGTGATGGAGGTGTCTCCCTAAATCCCCTCATTTATTCTCATTAAAGATCACCACTGAGAGCATGTTTTCTGCCAGCAGTATCACTGTTTGCAAACAGTTGTGAGAACAGTGAGAACTGCTGAGTGAACTGAGGTGTTTGGACAGGGTAAATTCTGGTATGAATTCTGTAAGCCTCATACACAGCAAAGGGAAGAATAATATTTAGGGCCCAAATCATCCCCTGCAGAAGAGTTTACAGGTGGTGATTAGGAAGAAAAAATGCATCTCTGCTTCATGCCATGCACCTTGTGCTTTGCATCCTGAACATTCAGAGAGCACCCCCTCAAAAGGCACCCCAAACTCAGCAGGAAGAGGGATCATTCCATAACCTGCATAGGCAGGGCTTCCTGCTGTGTAGGCTCAGGACATGCTTGTGGCCATTTAGGGAACTGATACAGGGAAGAGAAAGAGAAAAACATTTTCTTTTCTTATTTTAAACATCACTGAAAGGGAAAATAGCAGATTGTAGTTATATGGGGACATATATTTTTATTTCCCTTAAGATAGACATGGGGAGGGGGGTGAGGTAGAGAGAAAGAGGGCCAACACATGTGCTAATTAAAGAATCAGTCCTTCAGCAGAGTGTGTCACTGAGAGCCAAGTGTTTCTGGAGGAAGGGGACAAATGCAATTAAACATGTCATTTCTGAAGGACAGATTTGTGTTGCTGCGTGTGAAATGTGCATTGCATTCTTTCCTAAACAGTGGAGGGGATGCTTAACTTATAAACAAGTCACAAGCAAGAAGATATTCAAACAACAGTTTGAAATTAATCAAATCATTCATGTGCATCCACCGTTCTAGGAATGTAAAATCTGAACTTATTTGAGGCAGCTGAGAATAACTCAAATGCAAATAAAAATTAGCTGCACTTCTACAGGAAAATACCATGTGAGAGTCCATTTCAGCAAAGATGCTCATGCAGCTCCTGAAGGACATCTTCTGAAAAGGTGAAGAGTGAAGTACTGTTCAGAGTTTGGTCAGGTTGTAGAAAAGAGTGTTGCTTTTAGCAGCTATTCTTACCCACAGTGAGTAATTTGTTACCCATCAGCAGTCTGGCCAAAATGAACAGAATTGCTTCTGAAGAGCTAGAGGTGGGTGCATTTAGCAGTGTTTGCCCCTCAGTGGAAAATGTTATATATATAGGTGCTGGGAAATGCATTGAGATACTTACCTTGGAGAGAGGAAAACTTATATTAAAGTTGATAATAAATATGTAATAAATATGTAATGAACAGCTGTGGAAATGAAATTGGTGGAAGTGTATGAAGAGAAAATAGATAAAACTAATAGCAGCTGCTATTTTAGGGGCTTGGGTTTGCTGAAAGTGTGGATTTATGTTACTTGAGAAATGGTATAAACCTTCTAGATTAAGCAAGAGTCATGTGCAAGGGGCAACTCTGAACTTTAAAGATTCTGTCTGGATGCAGGGGCATAAAGGACTGAAATAAGGTCATGCATGCTTCCCTGATTCTGGCATTCTCTGAGCCACAAATGTCTAACTTTGCAATCTTAATGTTTCTTTAAACTATTTTCCCTGGGTAGCTATTTACATAGTGACCCTAAGCACACGTGACTTTTTACAGAAAATAGAACTGTAGTTGTCAAGTGTTTGCAGTCTAAATTTGTGGAAGTCACAGCAGGAGCTAGTAACAAACAGTAGGGGTAACTGTTAAAAACATACTGCCTGGTGCTTAGGTAGCTGTGGTAACCATAGTATGTTCCTAAAAGTAGATAGGAGAGCGGAATTTAGGTGGAAATACTACAGTTATAATGGAGCTGAGAATCCTGGAAAGATTAACTGTGACTATGTTGAATGCAATGTCTTTGTGTGGTTGGATTTGTTATGGTCAAGCCATAAAGGACATGCACAGATTTGTGAAGATGCTGGCCCAGGCTTCAACAGCTTGAATTGGTTCCAAGTTTGCCAACAAATTTCCTTTGATATGGTAAGCCATTTAGGGCCAGATTTTCAAAGGCACTGAAACAAATAAAGATACATTGAGGCACTTTTCAAAATCAAAAATCTTTGCAGGCAACTGTGGGTGTCCCAATTTCCCACTTGGACAGTAGATTTACTATTAGTTGCTTGTCATGTGCTCATACTGGGTTTTGCATTGTTAAGTTCTTTAGGGGTGGTCTCTTTTTTGGATTTTCAGTGGCAACTATGCAGGTTTCCTGGTGTCGTGGTTTGACACTGGCCAAACACCAGGCACCCACAAGAGCCACTCGCTCACCCTCCCCTGCCACAGCTGGGCAGAGGAGAGAAAAAAATTAAATGAAGGATTCATGAGTTGAGATAAGGACAGGGAACAGAGCAGGCTCAGCTTAGAGGTACAAAGTCAGTTCATTACTAACAAAACCAGAGGAGGATAATGAGAAGTAAAATAAGCCCCTAAAAACACCTTTTCTTCCCCCAGCTCCTCCCCTCTTCCCAGCAACAGCACAGGGGACAGGGTGTGGGGGTTTGGTCAGTTCAGCACCCAGGTTGTTCTTGCACTGCCCCAGGGAGAGGAGTCCTTCCCCTGTGAGACCGTGGGGTCCCTTCCCACTGAGAGTTCTCCCTTAGTTTTGATTTTCTTTTTACATCAGTTATCCCAGAGGTGTTACCATCATCTCTAGCTGGCCCAGCCTTGGCCAGCAGTGTGTTCCCTTTCAGAGCCATCAGGGACTGGCTCTGCTGGACGTGGTGGGAGCTCCCAGCAGCTTCTCACAGGAGCCACCTCCATGGGCCTCCTGCTGCCAAAAACCAGGCTGTGCAAAACCAGCACACCTGGGTTTGGTTTTGACTCTGAGTTACATTTGGTTGGAGCTTCTCATGCTCCTAAAAATACATTGCCATTGGAGAGGATGATTTACTGTCCTCTTTGTGAATGAAAGAACCTGGACTTTATTTGGCTGTTTGAACCCCTGTGCATCTGCTTCCTTAAGGGATGATATTTCTCATCAGCTAAGTGGCAAGTGGGGCTTCTTTCACTGCAGCAGGGGCTTGCCTCGTGATTCCAATAACTTGTCAGAGACACGAAGGTGTGGATTCCTTGGCTAGAGAACTGACTGCTTAGGATGTTTTGGCTCTCATGGCATTTGGTACTTTGCTTGGTTACTGTGTGTGCTTTATGTGCCTTTTCTGTGCATACCATACCCGTGCAGGTTTTCATGCACTACAAGAATGTTCTGGTTAGTGCTGCATCCAAATTAAAAGGGAAATCAGGGAACGCTGTGATCAGTAGACACAGTGGCAGCAGCATGAAAAAACAGGGCCTTGGAAGATTATATCTGTGTCATCCAGACTAACATCAGAAAGTAGATAAGGAGTTACAAGGTGAAATTGTAGCTCATTAAATCCATTGGGAATTTTGTGAGGATTTAAAATTCTCCTTTAGGATATTACAGCTGAGAAGAGGTCATCACGTAGAGAGGCTGGCCAGTGGAGAATCCTGACAGCTCTATGAATTATTAGATTGTTGAAGGGGTATTTCTTTTTATGGACATATGTCCATTAGCAGAACAAATTGAAGGGCCTGGAAAATAGCCCTGATTTGCAGTCCATTATATTCAAATTAGAAATGCAGTCTCAAGAAGTTACAATCCAGAAAATACTGGAAGGTATGTAAGCTATATAATAAAAATCACTTGAGAGATTTAACTGATGTAGTAATACCTTGAAAAGAAAAAAAAAAAAGGAAAACACCTTAGATGTAAAACTCAGAAGGAGGGCCTGTATTCAATGCCACTTGAAGCAGTTGTATCCTAGCAATTGCAGTTAATAATAATAATAAACAACATAACGAGTTAAGATGTAGTAGTTAAATGAGCCATAAAAATGAAGAGTCCATAATTTGTATGATATTGTGTCAGGTAATCGGATTAAAATAAACTAATGTTTGCATTTATTTGTGTTTAGGGGAATATGAAGTGTAGCCGAGTGCTGCTACATACATTCCATCCTGGAATGAAAATCACATTGTTTTGACTGTGTTATTTCTATATCCATGCAAACCATCCTCACCACTCTATAGTTTTTACCTCCTTAATGCAAATAGGGTTGTGTCATTTGAAATTAGGGGCTGTAAGGCCCCTTGGAGAGTTAAAGAGGAGCAGCAATTTGAAAAAAAAAAATGAAATGCAGCAGTCAGATTCAGGAAGAAAGGGCATTTTCCTGGTAAATGTTTTCCTAAATGGGAATTTTTCAGTGTGGTGTTTTGCTCATGTGTTTGGCAGTCACTTGGAATCAAGTGCAGACTGAAGCTACATTGTGGGCTTGGCAATGACAATTTGTGTGTGTGTGGTGCTTTAGTTATATTAGCCCTGGAGGCAGAGTTAACACTTGCAGTGGGACAAGAGTATTTGCAGTCATCAGAGAACTTTGCAGTCAGCTTCAATAACATCACTCCATTTTTTTCACTTTTTTTTAACGTTTTTTTTGGCAGCAAAGCACTTAGTAGAACCATCTGTCTTTCTATTAGTGTTTTTGAGTCCTGTTTTGAAGCTTCTTCGCTTGGCAAAGTCACTTTCATCCTTGGAAACCATTTAAAAAAAAGTTCTGTGGCTTTTTGCCGAAGAAGAGTACTATGCAAAAATTCCTCATGGCTGTTCATTTTTGTTCTAAAAGAATACAGTTACTTTGTCTTTGTCTTAAAAAAAAAAAACAAACCACAAAAGCTCAAACAAAACAAACAAAAAATAAACACGTGAAGAAGAGGCAGGTGTTGGACAGCTCTAGGATAACTGCGTGCAGATAGAGAACAAATCACATTTTATATATTTTTTTCTCCCGTAATTCAGTTGAAAATATGTATTAACAGGATCAGAATAGAAAGACAAATATTGAAGTAACAAAAAATGGATCAAGCTAGTTCAGTGAGTGGAGCTACATCTACTCCATCTTCAGCCCCAATCTTAATCTCCCACTGCAAGAATTTCTGTCAACAGTGCTCTTGAACTCTATCCTTGAAAATTCTTTCAGACTACAAAGACACAGTCAGCACACACAGGGGTGTTGCCAGCTCCCAGCAGAAATTAAAAGGGATGGTAATCCCAAATTTTGTGCCACTATTATGCCTGGTAACGGTGTTGGGTGAACCAAGACATGGCCTGTATTTTAAGGAGATTAAATGAAAATAAAATTAGGTGCAAATGGTGAAGGTTCTCTTTTGCCACTTCTACTGTCAGGCAGTAATGAAGGGAGTAAGAGCCTCTTGTGCCCCTCGGCACAGAAGGTTGTCTGCTGATACTGTAATTTTCTGAGTTACTTAAGGCCACAAAATAAATTGTAGTGCTCGAAGTATCCAGCCCCGATGCCTCAGCTTTACAGCACCATTAAAAATCTAGATGAGCTCTCTTGAAAACTGAGCCAGCCTTTCTTTACTGACTGAACTGGTCAATACAGTGGGGGTTTGAAACTGAAACTAGTCATTTAGCATTTTGATCCAGCAAACTTTGTGTTTCTCATCTGTGTGAAATAGAGACAACTTCCATTTCTAGCAATTAAAATCTATTAACAGAACTGGGTAGAAGCAACGGCAGTAGATGTTGTGCCATGGCCCACTTCCAGCTTTGATGACTAATTTCTGCATGGCTTAAGTCCTCTGCAGTATCCACTTACAATATAATATTTTCCACTTCCTGACGTGCATGGTTGTGTAGCGTTGCTGTGCAAAGTTGAACGCCTGACACTTCAGGCATAGCTGTTTTATTTGTGAACAAAGTGTCTCAGCCTTTTTTCTGACCATCCCAGAGACTTTACCTTTTCACATGTACAAATAAGTGCACGTGTATGAGCAGGAAAAGAGTGCTGGCTGTGCTGTGTGCTACTTATGCACTTATTTTTCTTTTCTGAGGAGGTGTCTTTGTGTTTGGGCTTAGTCAGGGTGAAAGCTACTGTCTGAGACAGATACTGCTACTCAGTTCAGTAAAAGAGAAATACCTCCCTAGAGTCAGAGACAAGTGAGTCATCGTGAACTGTGGGGGCAATAATTAAGTGGGATATAGAGATGCCTTAGTGAAATATTTCAGTGTCTTTTGGATTGATGTAATTCCTGTGAAGTGTTTGGTAATGAAGATGAAGCTCAACAGCTGATGCTGCTGGAACACCCCAATATGAAAAGCTGTATTCAAACCAGACCTCTCAGATCAGAAGTGAAGGAGAGCATATCACCAGACATTGTCCCCCCCAAAAAATTCTGTGTTTGATTTTCCCTCTCCTGTTCAGCAGGTCCAGGGTCAGCTGCCTCCATTAATGATCCCCGTATTCCCTCCAGACCAGCGAACCCTAGCAGCAGCTGCTCAGCAAGGATTCCTTCTTCCTCCTGGTTTCAGCTACAAGGCGGGATGCAGTAAGTCCTGGAGATTTTTTTAGCTGCAAGTGGGTATAGGGCACAATTCCATGCCAGTCTGTATAAAAATAACACCTTATCGATGGACAGGGCCATTAACTGGCAGAGATGAGTGTGAACCAGAGGATTAGTTGTTACAGGATGAGAAAGGCTTGTCAGAGATGAAGAATGTGCTCCACATAGCAGCCAGACATCTCACACAAGAGGTAGATTTGTGCACCTTCTCTCTGACAGGTCTTTCTGACAAGTGAACGTGCTCATGACCACAAACTTGCATCTGAAGGGAAGCTATTTGAAACTTCCCAATAAATTTCAACACTGTTGTAAGAAAACATGTTTTTTCCTGAAGCAGACTGCTTGCTATTTGTGAACTGAGGGCCTATTCTAGTCTCTTTCTTCACACAGAACTCACATTAATCTCCACGGAGGTTCTGCACAGAGATCAAAGATAGCATATGCCTTTCAGTTTGATGGACTAACACAAACTCTGAGGATATTTGTGAGAGCCTAACACTTAAAAACATAGCATCTACTTTTTTAATCTTTGAAAGATTTGTATTGTCCTCTACATTCTGCTGATTTTTTTTTTATTTTATTTAAGCCTTCTATGGGATTCATGTTCCTGTCAACACGATGAGAATAAATACAAGTTAAGAAGTAATGAAGGAACTTTATTTCCGTGAATAAACTTAGCTAGAGCATGAATTTCATAGACTTGTTTTGATGCACTTGTGTAACTCTTCTGCCATCAGTTTTCTACTGAGTTATCCAGGACTGGCTTGTTCTGCCCTCCTCAGTCTCTACTAAGGGTGTTTGTTATGTCCATGTCACTGTATCCATCTGTATCACTGCCTAACTCATTAATCCATCAGTTGGTTTGAGTTACTCAGCCCTTGCCACTGCTGCATTTCTGTAAACTTAGAACATAAAAAGGTTTCTTTAGTTAAGCTGGCTTAGCCCACAATTTCAGATTTCTTTCAGCTTCTGAACATCACAGACACAGTACTTGAGCACTAACTCAGTTTCTTTGGCCACTGACACCTTTTCCTGATATTTTACAGACTGGGACCACTATTGAAAAGTGCTGTTCCAAGCCCCTCACATCCCTCAGCAGCTGCCGTGCCAAAACGTAGTCTCATTCAACTCTTCCAGTGATTTCACACTCAGTGTCTCCCGACTGGGAGAAGCAGTGATTCACATTAGAGTGTGTGGCTGCAAGCCACGCTGAATATGAGTGCTCCCAAAACTGTAGGTCTGGAGAAGGTAGGAGAGCACACCGTTAGACACACCTGGCAGATTATGTTAGCTCCCTGTTAACAAAGTCCCGTTTGGTAGAAGGAGTTGAGGTGGTGTTTTCCTCTTTTTGTTCTCCATGCACATTAACTCCATGACAGTCGTGCAGTTCCTCACATCTGTGAAATAGATGTGACGTTACGTGTTTGTGTAACCTTGAAAACTAAAAGGCAAAAAGAGCAAAGTTTCTGCTGCTTCTGGCAGTAAGGCTTGGAATTCACAGTATGCCAAGATGTGGGACTGAGCAGAAGCCAGTGGAAAAAGACAGCTCTGTGTTTGGTGGTTGCCTGGCATGCCTGGCACTCAGCCAGATGACAGAGGAGCTGAGGAGAAGTGATAAGTAGTCCAAAGGGTTTCTTCCTTTCACTCACCATCTAGTGTAAACAAAACTCACATACACATTTAGCTACACCTGGAAAGCTTCACCTAGCTGCCTTCAAGCCATAATATGTTCACATCAAGTAATGTTTCTGACAGACCATTAAAACATACTTGTCCCATTTTTTTTGCTTGCCCTGCTGTGTATCAGTCCACTTGGCAAAGTCTGTAAACCAGAGAGCCTTGGATAAAATTTCGTTAAGCGCCTGAGTGATTTAGGAGACTAAACCTTCCTCTTCAGGGTGACAAAGGCACTCGGATCTGAGTCTTAGGGGTATTTACCAAATTCTTGTACTGCAAACTTTGGTGCAGTCACCTGTGCTGGCTTGAGCTGAGCTGAAGTGGCTTGTAGTACCAGCATTGTACTGCAGCAGAGAACATACAGCAGATTAATTTGCTCAGCTTCTGAATGTGTGAAATGCCTGATTTTCACTGAGTTGGCTGTTGGGAGCAAAGCCTTGCTAGGAACTTCCAAGGACCCCACTAGCATCATCTGTACATGACTGCCATTCTATGTTTTAAAATCAGTTGATGTGCAGATGGAATCTCACTTCTACATCTTCCAGTCCTTTTGGAAAACCTGCCCTTCTTTCTGGACTGATTACATTTTTGAGAATTGTTTTCTGTGGCTGATTGATAGAAATTCTCTAGTGATGATTCTATTATTTATCAGCATTAACAACCTATACATAGCAGTGATAAAAAACTCCATGTGACAATTCAGTTTCAGTCACAAAGAACAAAAAACTATGGAAGTTTTCACATACTGTTCCTCAAAAAAAGTGAGATTTGAAAATTAGGGGGAGAAGGAAGAGAGAGTTATTATAACAATCAATATTTTCATAATTAGCTAGTGATGCAGAGTTCCTTGACTTTGAATAGCTGTTGCAGACACAAAGGGACATTTCTGCTGTTCTGCACCCTGCCCCTGTGAGAAGTCATCTCCAAAAGGAGACGTATGGTCCAAGCTTCTTGGTTAAGCATTCTCAAACTTGCTTCTGTCCAGGCTGGGACAGCAAGGACTCTGTTAAAATTGCTTAAACTGAGATGGTTCTTTCTCGTGGAAGCACGTTGGGAAGGGATTAAAGAAGCAGCCTGCTCACAGGGGTAACCTTTGGCCGGGGGCTGTGGTTGGAGCTGTTGGCCTCCTCAGCCAGCCCAGCTGCAGCTGGAGGAGAATGTGTGGTCAAGCCTCAGGGCCAGCCAAAGAGAAGAATTAATGAATCGTTGTACTGCTGCTTTGTTTTCATTCAGCTTAGATAGTAAAACCTAAGTAGCTTTTTCAGTGCTTTCTGATTCACCTGTACCTCCCAAGAGAGGGTCAGATGTGAGTCTCCAGTGGTTTCAGAGTGTGCAGGAGGGCTCCTCAGGCACTGCTTGCCAAGGGTCTCAAGGCTTACCAGACAGAGGCTGTTCTTTCTCTACATGTACTTTGTTTTCTGAGCGTTTACACTGAAGATAACACAAGAATAACTGGAACAGTTAATAGCAGTGGTCCACTGAGACTCCTTTCCTGGCAGATACCTGAGGAAGACTGGATGAACAGGGCAGAAGTGTACTGCTACTTCATCCCCCTCCTTTGCCAGGCTGCAGTGACTGAGGACTCAGGGACCTTCTGACCCAGTGGTGGCATCACTGTGAGATGTGCTCTTGAAAACAAAGAGTTTTTCTCTGCTTGGTTCCAGCTTGATGGAAAACATTCTAGAGAGATGAAATGCTCAAAAAAATACAGCAATATCAGTCTCTGTTATGTGCAGAGCAAATGATTCAATTATGCTTTTCCAAATATTTTTCAAAATTGGGTAAATAAAGGGAGGAGAGGGGTAAATATTTTCTCCGTGGTTACATGGCAGGTCATGGTCTTTGGCTTCCAATTTGATGTATTACATTTCCTTTTCTTTCTTTTTCTCCACAGCAGATCAAGCTTGGGAGTGGCTTGGGTTTTCATTTTGTTTTGTTTTTTTAAACAGATGGTTTGCATTACATAAGGGACAATTTACACAAGTTGACACTTCCCCTTTTTTCTCTATGGCATATTGTGTGGTGGTAAAGTTGGCAGAGATGAAGGGAGGAACTTCTATTAGGATTACATTTCTGTTTGAGAAAAAGATTCATAATCTGTGGTTCCAGTTAATTTTTAACCTCCATACCTAGATATAATTGCGTGTATAAAATACTTAATATTATTATTTACAACCGAAGTACTTTTTCTAAGGAGAAAAAAAAGTTGGCAGTATGTGATGGGCTGTATTGTCCCCAATTAGCAAGGTAAATACTGATTACATACTTATTTGCCCTGTACTTAGTTATTCGTGCAGTGTGTGCTATTTGAAATTTAAATGTTTTGATTTCTCACGCAAACCTCTTTATATGTATTTTATTGTATTTTTTATTTTATTATACACATAATATGTAATTTTTAGATAGCTATATAATGCAAATCTTTTTATAAAGGGCTGGTGTTTCAAGGTTAGTTGTTAACTAAGTTAGTGACTGGCAGCATGAGGAAGTTTTAGGAGCTGACCCCCGTATCCCAAGTATTAAAACTGGTTTTAGCAACACCTTCCATTTCAGCTGATGCTGAAATCACCCAGAGTCCAATTACTGCATTTCCCAAAGCTTCTCCCACCTTTGGGCTCCACAGATTGGCTCAGGTCATTTCACCCTTCTTTTCTTCTCATTCCATAACCTTATCACTTGTTACTCCTGCTGCTGCTAGTTCAGCCCTGCTTCTGGTTCTTACCAGATAATAGACACAACTCCCAGGATTTTAGCAGTGGCAAGGGAAATGTCAGCTCTGCTGAGGTCTGAGGAGCTGTTGCTGTTGACTTCACTGAAGTCAGATTTCACACCAGATGATACAGATCTGCTGGGGCCACTCTTAGAAATAATTAGAATTTATTTAGAGCTAATTAATATTTGAGAAGTGCTTTGAAAGCATAAAAATGGTGCAAGTGATAGAAGAGAAGAAGTTTTGTATTGTGCCCTTTAAAAACTGCCTAGCTCTGCCTCTGAGCAAGCTGCTCGTCAGTCATAGGTAGTCTGATCCTTTTATTAATGCACATATGTATGGATTTGTATGTGGAATATTAAGGCATGGCTCTATCTCCTGTACAAGAGATACTAGAAGGAAGGAAACAAAGATTTGGGAAAGCACAAGGGACTGCTTCTGGGGACTGAGATAATACAAAAAAGGCAGGAGTTAGGATGAGAGCAGTGTTCTCTGGGTCCTCATCAACAAATCCCAGCATCAGCACGGACCAGGTCAGAATGTTTCTGTGCTTCTCCCTTTGCAGCACTGTTTGCCAGTAGTTTCCAAGTCAGCTACACAGAGCACCCAAACTTTGATGGGTCTTCCCTGATTACTGATGCTAAGTAAGATTAGTTTAGGAAACTGCACTCCAGCGCTTCTTAAAACATTTGATCGTCGCGTTAAAAGGGAAAGAAATGCTGACTTGCACCTGAAGCAGTGTGGTGTGTTCTGTCAGTCCTGAGGTTTCCAGCATGACTGAAGCTGTTGAATTCCATAGTTTCTTCTGTACGAGATGAAGAACAACCTTGTTTTCTAAACTAAGGTGTGCAAGAAGCTGAATTATTTGGAGATTTTTAGGGTTTGTTTTCTCAGGAAACAATGTTTGCCAAGTCTGTATTTCCAGAAATGGGATTTACCCCAAGTACATTTTCCAGGTTATTGGCAAATTCTCAGGAATAGAGAACCTTTTATTTGCTGATACCTGTGTTATTTCTGTGGCAATATGACAAATTTTGGAAACAAGAATTGTTTTTCTTTGCCCATTTGTCCTGTCCCCCGTTGATAATTTGTTGTAACAAATCCTATTTTGTTTGCAGTCAGATGTCATCAACACGAGGTTTCTTGAAAGCACTTTAATCGCTATTTCAACCACATCCAATTAGAGGAGGGAAATCTGAGTATTCAATAGGTACATTTTATGTGACTTACATATCAGCTTGTTGCTGCTGGACGTGTTCTATATAAAATAATGCACAGAAAGTTATTGATCTAATTACCTCTTAAAATTGGCAAAATATGAGAGATGAACAAGTCAAGCCTAATGAAATTGAAATATGCTGAATTTACTGTTCATCTATGTTCTGAAAAATAATTCTGATATCTGATAAAAATTAAGTTCTCAGTTAATTGGTTCCTCACATGATACAATAAAATTAATGTTTAGGAGTTAAATACCATAAACTTCCTCAGGGAAAATTGCTGATGTGTCTCTGTTGTTCAGTCAGTCACATGTTTCATTGTTTAATGGAGTATCATGTGGATTGTCTTATAGTTTTGCTTGTGCTCAGTGTCCATCTTTCTGTCTTCTGAAGAGACTGGAGTGCTAATTTCTGATTTAACTGTGTCAGCTATGTCAGCTGACATGCAGGTCATTGACAATCACCAAATCAAAAGAAAAAACCGTTGACATTGCTGTGTTTTTATCAGGATGACAGAAATAGAAACCATGTGTTGGGAAGTCCACGTACTGTAGCTTCTTTGTAAAGATGCAGTCATCTTCCAGGGCTACTGTTTATGCCTTGGAAAAGACTGAGCATATGACCAAACCCTCATATTCCCCCCAGGATAAGGGAGGAGTGGTAGCATAGTGGATAGAAACAGCAAGGAGAGGAATTTTGGGTAAGAACTTTGCCTCTCAGCATCCGTGAGAATGCAACGGTTCTGTAAGGCTGCAGATGTAACGGAAGGAAACAAGGCTGCAAAACACAACACCACACCCAGAGACTGGTTCTGAAGGAAAGAATTCCATAGCCCCCAGCCTCTGTGTGGCTTCTCCTAATAATTCTGATAAAAGCAAAGCAGACAAGCAAAACAATGGGGGCCTGTGAAAACAGGCTGGTAGTCTCAGCTCGGTTTCTAGGCCATGAGATGTCTGGTGTTACTTCTCTATTATCCACAGGTGGGCAACAAAATGAAGTCCTGGTTTTTCAAATTCATGAGCATGTACATACATGGAAATACTTTGGCTTTCCTTGGAAGCTGGAGTTTTTGGATAAGTGTAATTTATTCAACAGGTATAGAAAAAACATTTGAAAATGTGTATCCTGAAATCAGAGGATTATTCTGGTTGGAGGGAATCTCAGAAGGCTTGCAGTCCAACCTCTTGCTTCAAGCAGGGTCATCAAGGAGATAGGATCAGATTAGTCAGGGCTTTGTTCAGCTGGGGCTTGCAAAGCTCCAAGGACAGAGAGTGCATAACCCTGCTTGGACAGCTTCCAACATCTGGCTGTCCCTGTGGGGAAGTCTGACCCTCTCTTGGTTCACATTATGTCCACCGGCCCTTGTCCTCCAAGCCAAGCCTACCCAAAGGAGCCTGGCCTGCCTTGCTGATCACCTTGTAGGGGTTGGAAGGCTGCTTTTAGATCCCTCCAAACCTCTCCCTTCTGGGGACTGAATTGTTTCTCTGAAACACCAAACAGACTAATCTCTCAGCCAACACCGTCCAGAGCTATCCCCAGAGAAAATCAGGGAACCAGTTTGGATTTCCTTTTGAAAAAACTGGGGGAGAAGGAAGAGAGAATTGTTGCAACAACCAGTGCTTTCGTAACTTGCTAGCAATGCAGAGTTCCTTGACTTTGAATATCTTTTTAGAAGCCACTGGTGGTGTCTTCTTCATACTCTTCTTCTTACTAATTTAAATCCATAATCCCCAGAAGCAGAAGTCAGGGAGCACTGCTCATGTCTTTCATGGCCTCCCATTACTTTTACTGCATGTCCACCATCAGACCAAGAAAATGGAAGGAAAATGAGGTTGAGAATAAATGAGTGGGGAGAAGAGATGCAGTGCCTTACCTGTCAGTGGGCCATCAGCTGTGATTATTCATTATAAATACACCTAAGTGGTAAATTGAGTGTAAAATTATTGTGGCTTTTTCTAGAATTTGTCAAAAATGGGGGGAAGAGAATGTAGTATTCCTTTTCATTCAACAGAATGTACTATAAGAAAATGGTTATTTTGATATTTTTCATGGAATTTAGTTTAGCATACCAGTCTTGGAAATTATAATTTAAGAGTTAGGTTTTGTCTCATACTCTTCATATGCTTTACACTGTTTTCTCTTCTTCCATGATCTCCAACTTTTTTTCATTTGCTGTCCCTGAAAGATAGGTAGGAGAAAAACAACGTGTTTTTAAAAAATCATGGGAAATAAATGCCCTACTTCTCCTCTTCTGGTATCCTTTTTTTAAGAGAAGAAAATTTCAGGGGGAAAAAAAAAAAATCAATGTTCTATTGTTTCATATAATCAGGTTCAACTTTAAAATCCTGTCAAAACATTATAATTTAACATTAGCATGTAACTTGATTTATATAGCAAGTAAGACAATTGTGCCTGCTCTGAAGAGCTTGCAGCCTGTCAGGAGACAAGACAAGACACTAGGGGGGATTACACCAGGAAGGAGAATAAATGAGATGAGTGACAGAAAAAGGAATACAAAAAACATCTTAAGGGTTTTGATGAATGGTGCAACAGACATAATGTTAACTCTCATGCTTTATCTTTAAAAAAAAAAATCTTGATGTTTTTTAACTTAAAAACTCCTTTGGTGAAATTTCACAAAACAGATAAATGGTTTAAGAGCCATTGGTGTCTTTCCACAAGTGCAGAATGACTTCATAGCCATGAGCTGGTAGCCAGTCAGTTGAAAATGAAGTTCCTAAACACAGGGCTGTTGTTCTGTGTGTTGGGACAGGGTGTCCCCTTGGCTCAGTACCACAACTTCACTTTTGCAGAGAAGTGTTTTTGGTGGAGGATCACAGGAGAGTTCATAGAAAGAGTGGTTTGAAAGTGAGTGTACTTCTTGAAAAATCCTCTTGTAAGCAAGATCTTGGAAGATTATTTTGGGCAAGGATGAAGGTGTGATTTGAAATTGAAAGAAGTTGCAGTGCATAAATTATCAGGAAAGAGGTTCTGGGTATGTTTTGGGAGACGGACCAGAAGAAGGATAGAGAAATAAAGTGTTGGCACAGAACTGAGGATTCAGCCTTGTGTTCTGCCCTGATCCACTGGCACTGCCCACAGTGGGCACCAACACCTCTGACATTCCCCTCAGCTCCCCCAGGCTGACATTCCCCCTTCCCTTCTTTGGCTGCTGCATCACCAGTGCCTAAACCCTGTGTTCTCTTTATGTAGCCAGCCTTGAGTAATTCTGTTCTTCAAAGTGATGTCACCAACTAGCTGGGAGATAATTATATATATTAGGCAATAATACATCAGCTAATGAAATCATTTTTACCTTGTTATCACCATAAAAATCTCAGCCTTTGATCTGCTCCAGATTTTACCATATGGCCTACTAAAGAAAAACAATAAAACTTCTGCTTTGTTTATACAAAAAGTCCACACATAACAAAGAGAGGTAGTTTGGAACATGAAATCACTGCACAAAATGTTTCTTTTGGTAGCTGAAAGATGCTCCTGCCTGCATGCATTTGATTAATAATGAATTTTGTAAATGGAAATGTAATGTGGTTGTTTGAGATTTTATTGGTGTTTCCAGTGGTACAGACTTGTGAATGGCTTGGGAAATACCTATTTCTAAGAACTGTATGTCTTGTCTCACATTCCTGAAATGTAGAGCTTGGGAAAAAAATGTAGCTACTTGTTACATCTAAAAATAAGGTATTCACTGAAGATGTAATGAAATAGTTAAGACATGCATTTCCCAGATTTCAGAATTAGCTAAAACTGCTTAGTCAACAAATCCACTCTGATACGGGAGTAAATTCAAGGATAGTAGAAAGATGTGTTCTAGAGTAACAACAAAAAATGTGTATTTATCAGATAAGACCTGAGATCTCTGTTAGTATTTTGAGGGCTGGCAGTTGCTCCTGCACTGTGTGGTGTCAATATGTGAGTGCTTGGCATCTTCAGGGAAAGGGTCCCAAAGCCCTCCCTGCCTCTGAAGTGTCTGAAGAGTTGTCTGTGGGTTTCACTCCTGGCTCTTCCTCTGGGCTGTTGGTGGGAATAGTGGATTTATGAATTAGCATGATGGGCTGAGGCTTGTACATGTGTGTGGAGAGAAATGTGGGAGAGTGCATGGAAGCTGATCTTTAACAGATGTGTTTTAATACAAATCATTCAAAACTAGAAATCTAGTGGCCTGTAAGAATCAGCATCCTACTGAGAAACCTTTCCCTCATTCTTCTTTTTTTTTTTTAGTTGAAAAATTAAAAATTTTATCTTCTTTTGGGGCTGTTTTTTGATCAGAATGTCTTCTTTAATGGAGACTTTGGGAATGATGCTGACATCAGTCCTTGGGCTACCAGTGGTGTGGAGGCAGCTAAACACCTTTGTCCCTGACCCTCTGACCCTGCTTCCTTTTTCTCTGTCTCTTCACGTGTTCAAGGCCCACTGCTTGGGTCACAAGATAGCTCTCCTGAAAACATCTAGTCAGAAATATTTTTGTTTTGGTCCATGATAGGAAAAGGAAGGTGGGTGCCTCAAAAAGCAAACTAAAATTGGAAGATGTAAAACAATGGCATTCTCTGGGGAAGCAAAAGAAAGCCAAGCATCTCAGGAAATCTGTTGCCCATTGACAAATAAATAAATAGAATTGTTGTGGCCTGAGGCTGATGCAAAGACACTTGGGAATGGGGATGCCTGGGTGGACATTTTGGTTTGCAGTGCTTGGCTGGCCAGCCTTGAAAGACTGTGAGGCTTCAGTCCACAGAGCATGACTTAAGATGTTCTTAAATATAAACATGCACAGTTATTTAAGTTAAATATCTGTTAAGATGCTTTGCCAGCCCAGTTGCTGTTGGTCCTCCATTACTAGAAGTTGTGGTATTTAATTCTTAACAGGAGGAGATCAAAATCCTTGAATGAAAAGGTCTAACTAAAGGTTACATTATAAAGGGGAAAATAAATATTAGCCACTTTCCTGAATGTGTGTACACCAACAAAGCTTAGTTTAACATTTTAAAAAAATTAGATAAATTTCTTTCCCTTTGTTTTCTGTTTCCTGTAACTAAGGCTAGATAATGTTTGAAACTTTAATTCAATAATAATGATTAATGATTGTACAGAACACCCTCCATTACCTCCTTAATTGTCTTTTTTATTTTTTCTCCCAGTTCATTCAAAATAGCACAATAAAACTTTAAAAAACTTTTAGTCTACTTTTTAAATGAAATGTACAGCAACATTTAGGTAGATTTTCCTGATAGAGTGTTCTGCTTTTTCCATAGTCTTCTTTCCAGTGGCTGTTTTTGTGCTACAGAAATCAGGCAGGCCACCAGAACGTAGGGACATACAGAAACGCTCTAGTGAGCCTTATTTGGGTGGAAACTGTTAAAACATTTTATCACTTGAAGAAGCAATATAATATGTGTAACATTTCTTACTATTTTTGCTAGTTTTCTTCATAGTTTTGTGGATGGGGTAGTATGAAGTTTATTTTAACAAATCAGAAGTGTTAGAATTGGCCAAAAGTGAGCTCTCCATATCATTAAAATGTGCCGGTCTCCATCTCAATTTTTGCCATTTCAGGTAATTTTCCTTTATAAATGCCTGCAATTTTTCTTAAAACCTTTACTGGCTCCCTTTATCCCATTAAGCACAATGCAGTTCTTACTCAAACTGAAGCAGTTTTCCTTCAGAAGCAAAATTGAATCTCAAGCCATGAAGTGGAGCTGGTGCAGGGATTTCAAAGCCTTGTATCTGATTTCCTTAGCTTCACGTGCTTTTCCCTGTTGTAGGATCAAACCCTGCCACTAAAGTGAGATTTTTTTCCCTCTCCTGAAAGAAAACAGAAGTCAATTGAGTACCATTCCTGCTCTGCGTGAGGCTCAGTTTACTAACAGTGAGAGGAGTTTAGTTAACTTCATATTTTGGACAAGCTTGTAAATTTGTTCCCTTCTAATGCTGTGATCTTATCAAGGTTGTACTGTTTTCCTTTTCTTCTCCTCCACCCCCATCTTCTTTCTTTCCTTTTTTTTTTTGAAGTGCAGCCTTCTGATCAATGTGCACTTTTTTTTTCCATTTCCCTAAATACATCATGAAAAAGGATGAGGTTTCCGCCTTAATTGCTTGTGCCTTTTATTCACATTCCTCTCTCAGCCAGAATTGTGAAAAGAGTGTTAGTAAAAGGCTGCACAATAGAGCTTTTCATTAGGCCTCAACAAGGCACACAAAAGAAGGCTTTTGGAAGGAGTGAATGCAGGACTTTAATTTGCAGGTGGAGAGTAGATAAAAGGTGCTGACGCCTCTATTATTCTCTTACTTAGGTGACCCCTACCCCGTTCAGCTGATCCCAACTACCATGGCAGCTGCTGCCGCAGCAACACCGGGCTTAGGCCCACTCCAACTGCAGGTAAGTCCCAGCACAATGTAGGGGAGGCAAAGGTTAAGTAAATATGAAAACCAGTTTTCTCTTCCTTTGGAACACAACGCAATTAGCAGGGGTCTTTGGGCTGTTCTCTTCACGTGCAATTTGCATGTGAAGCAGGAGACTCATCAAATGATAACACGTTTGCCTGTTGCCTCGCTGGAAGTTTTTGTTACGTTTTTGTGTCTCTGTTGCCAATTTAACTACTCTTAGGTTTGTGCTTTGAGTTTCCTCATAGCAGTACGTTTGCTTTTCTTATTGACGTGGTTTAACCCCAGCCAACAACTCCACTCGCTGACTTCCCAAAAGTGGGATGGGTAAGAGAACCAGAAAATACGAGGTGAAAGCTGTGGGTTGAGATAAGAACAGTTTCATGATAGATATAAAGTAGAATACATAATACTAATAGCAACAACTGTATCGAAAAAGAGAGAAGAATAAAACCCAAGAAGACAATTGCTCTCCACCTGCTGAGCAGTGCCCAGCCTGTCCCCAAGCCGTGGTTGAGCCCTCCTGAGCAAGTGTCCCCAGCTTATTAACTGAACGTGATGCTCTCTGGTATGGAACATCCCTTTGGCCAGTTGAGGCCAGCTGTCCCAGCCTTGCTGCCTCCCAGTGGTTTTGTGCAGCTTCTGACAGACAGAGCACGGGAAACCTGAGAAATCCTTGATTTAGGGTAAGGACGAGTTAGCAACAGCCAAAACATGGATGTGTTATCAATCATTATTCTCATCCTAAACCCAAAACACAGCACGGTACCAGCTACTAAGAAGAAAGCCAGTGCCATCCCAGCTGAAACCAGGACACTTTTCCATTAGGTCCTTCTCATGCAGGCTGTAAAATACTGAAAGGAAATGGATTGTCAGGCAGAGAAGCTCTGTCCTGACAAGCACTTTTAAACTGCTTAGAAGTTGTTAACATGATTATGTCCTTTTAGGCCATAAGCTCTTCAGAGCAATAACTGGCCCCTCCTACTGTGTTTTATGGTACCCAGAGCATTTTAGGCACTGCTGTATTGCAGATAATTAGTGATTATTCTAATTTAACATGGACAATTAGAAAACAGGTGGAAAGATACTAAAGGGTTTGAGTTTCAGCTACATTAGAGAGTTGACCTGGTAGCCAGATGTATCTGATTCAGACTGGCAGTACTGTGGATTTTGGAGGCATTAGGGTGTCTGTGGGTCTTAATGATAGCAAGTGTTTGGATATTCCTGATCAGCCACAGAACCCTTTTCCAGTCATTGGAATTAAAAAATGTGATGTCCATTGCCACAGTGTGAATTATGCTACCTGTCATGTATGCTTGGCTGGTAGGGTGAAGCCAGGTAATATTTGGGACTGAGAGGAAATGAAGATCCAAATCATCTCTAATCCTGCAAAGTCTGGAGTGCCACTCTTTTCTAGAAACATAAAAAGCCCCAAGCTCTCCATTGCAAATGCATGTCCCAGCTCATTATTATTTGCCAAGTCACGTGGAGCAGCAGAGCTTTGTACCTGCTTGGAAAGGCTCAGCATTTACAGCTGGGATGTGTGAAATGCCTTCTCCAGCTCAGTTTGGCCCGCATCAGCATGAAGTAGACATCAGATATTTCAGTTGTTTGGCCAGCATACTAGAGCGTGGGACATAGCTCTGGGGAAGATTTTTTTTTTAATTTTATTTTAACACAGCCAGCGGAAGTTAGCTGAGTTTCACAGAAATAGCTGCCAGTGTGTAAGCTGACACATTCCATGCACCACAGAGGTTAATACATTCACTCCTATTGTGCCTTTGTATGAAAAGCAACATTGTCTGTGTGTTGGTTTCTGAGTCTCTGAGTTACAAATACTGTAGGTGGCTGAAGGACCATGGGAGCCGTGTAAGTCACCCCTCTGAAATGAGTTTTGGGGCGTAACATCGGTGCTGATACAGTGCCTTTAACAGCCAAACACACATGAACAGACATATGGGAGAAAGAGGGAGGGAAAAAGGAAAAACAACCATGGAGCTAGCTAGCAATGAGAAAACAACACTGATTCTAATTCTCATTTTTTCAGTCACTCAAGCTAGTCCTACAATAATGCATCAGTGCTCCAGGAAGATGGTAGGATGGTTTACTTTCACTTCAGGACCAGCTTTGGGCTGTGTCTGTGCATGCTGTGGGCTGAAGTATCCTGGTTAAAATAGGCTTTACCACAATAACAGTTTTCTTGTTAAAAGGTGGGCTTTGTGCAAAAGTGACTGCAGTCATAAGTATCTTAGGATGAGTTTAGGTTGTGGAAAAGTTGAGAACCTCAAAGGCCTCTTGTTTCTGTGCAGAGAACATTAAAATGAAAATATTGACCAAATTCACCTATGTTGTTTTGCTACATGTCTGGAATTAGAGGGAGAGTTTGGCAGCCAGTCAGTGGGAGAGGCTCAAATTACTGACTTAGTAGACTCTCTTAAACTTTTCAGATCTGATCTCTAAGGGCATGTATATGCTAGAAATAAATTGAAGCTGATTTTTCTTCACGTCTTGACAGTGATTTTTAGCTATCATTGCAATCTATCTGATAGAAATTGCACATGCTTCTTAACTTCTGCTGCCATTTGAAGAGTCAGGCTAGATTTGCTTCTGGAAAGGTTTTATCATACAGGACTCAAATGCTCACCTATGCTAACATGAATGGAGCTCAGCTTAGTTGCTAGAGCAGAAAGACTGTGCCTTCTGAACTCTGTCCAAATCCAGTTTAGCTCAGTGATGACTTTGTTGAGACATAAAGAAAGATTCATGATGGTTTTGGTCCAAACCCACCTTTAGATGGCTTTGCAGTCTCTTTCAAGGAGGAGCTCTTCTTGCTTCAGACGTTCCCCTGCATGACTTACAATTCTGGTGTTCCCCTCACACCCTCTGTCATCTGGTCATCAGACAGTAAAAGGTCAGAAAAGTGGAATGTTCCTTCTTTTCTTCTTTCTCTATCCTGCCTATCACTCATCCTTCAGACTTTGTGTACTTAAAGCAGGGGACATCAAAGGACCTGACACAATGCTCAGTTTGTTGCTCCCAGCAAAATTTGATACACAACGTTATCTCAGTGAAGACAAAGCCAAGGAATTTTTCTTGTTTGTTTATGTAACAACAAACACGTCTTTGTTATTTCACTAGAGAATTTTAAGTTGGGTCATGGCTTTAGTAGTGTCCTGTGAGATCAACAGGAAGTACTTTTTTTATCCCCAGTTATCAAAATTGAATTTTTGTTTTTGTGAATGAAATGCACACTGTATTTATGGAAGAAGAATGAGCCCCTGATAGTTGTTCTGTGGCGAAGAAACTCTCTGTCAGTGCAGAAGTAATCTCTCATTTTGGAATCCCCAGTGACAGATCTGTAATCCAAAGCCCCCCGTTCCTCCCCCTGCCTTTGGGTCCCCGCTGGGGTGCACAGGTTCTGTCATCTGATATTTGCCACAGTTAGCCACGCGGGGTTGCCTTGTTCCAGGGTCCTCAGAGAGACCAGTGACTCAGAGAGAATGGGGCTAGGACTCACACTGGCAGGGAGCTAGAGGGATGGGGCCATGATGGAAAAGCTGGAACTCCCACAGTGCAAGCTTGAACCTGCCCTCTGATAACGTGCTGTCTGTCAGCCCCGTGTAGTCACTCATTCCCACTTTTAATGACAAAATGCTGTTTTGGGGGGAAAAAAGTGGTTTTAGCTTTCCTCTGTTACTGGGAAAACTCAGTCCTGAACATGAGTGCAGTAAAATCCCTCTGGGGAAGCACATGGGTTTCTTACGTCAGCTTTTTCCCCTCATAAACATCATCTGGTCTTGTTCTTCAGGAGTGGTGCAGGATGGCGATTGTGTTTCAAATACATGAGAAAAAAACTCAACATAAATTGTCACTATGTTCAATGAATAAGGCTAATGACTCAGAGTACTGCTGTGTGCCTTACATGAACATGAAGTTTTCCTGCATGGTTCAGCAGACGAGGGAATTAAGTTCCTCCATCTTGAAGATCAGCGTTCAAAGCTGCAGACATAGATGGGGTGTAACAAGTTTTGCACAAACTAAGCTGAAGGGTTTGTTCTGGTACCAGTCATCATGGGCATAGCTAAGTATAAAATTGATGTTTTCATCAGTCTGAGCAAATTCTTTATAAAATTGTATCTGAAAGTTTCTTTTCTGATAAAAAGTATTTTGTGAGTAGTTTCTGAGCATAAGGAAACAAAGGAAGCATCACACAACGTGCAAACTGGGAGGAATCAGCACCATTGGGAGTGGGAATGGTTCAGATTTCCCAGATTGCTTGTTTGATAACCAGATAGTGACAACAACTGATTAATTGGCAGTAACACAAATGCTGCATATACCCATAACTCCATTAAAAGATAATGCTGGATGAATAATGACAGCTGCCTTTGGAGTCTTACTGTATGGACATTTTGTGTCCTGTCAAAACAGTGGAGCAGTCTGATGTAATACAGACTTCCTGCAAACATCTGCTCTTGGAAAAGAAACACCCCAAAAAGTTCGGAGTGCCAGCATTCAAACTTTCTTCCCTCTTCGTCTTAGCATGAAACAGGACTTCATAATTATTTGTGGTTGTGTTCAACATCATGTCCAAATCTGTCACTGCATGAATCAAGAGAACCTCCCATCAGTGTGTAAGTGTGAAAGCATTTTAGCTGGGTCTCAGTTCTGAGCACCAGTCAGTAGGAGAGTCCTGTATTCTCTATTTCTGTAGAGATGATGAGCATATTTAGACCTTTAACAGCCTGGCCAAGGTTTTTAGTCCTTACATCCTGTATTAAGTACTTGTGGCAATTAATTTTTGTCTCACTACGGACCTGTTCTCTCAGTTGTGTGGTAAGATGCATACGAAGGACTGGATTTAAATGGAATTTTAAAAACTGGACCACAGTTTTGGAGATACTTGGCCCTCAAGCAGGCACTGGTGTAAGAGATTACATTTTGAGAAAAAACTAAGCCCGTTTGGCGTTTGAGGGCTTTGCAGAGTTGTTCATCCTGCTGTTATTTAGGTGTCAACTCAGTACAAATTTTCCTTTGGAAAAACCTTGCTTCTAGGTTTCTTAAGGATGCATAATCACTGGAAAGGATAGAGCACTTCAACAAGTGTGCAGCTACTGATCAGGAGGCAGTGTTCCAGTGCTCATACAAGTATTTCATAAAACATCTGTTGCCTATGAAACAAAAGTAAAGCATGAGGTAGAAGTAAAAGTAAAGCCTTCTCAGTCAGATGCCTTTTTTTTCCTTACACACCAGCTTCCTTTTGGCTTCCTCACCCTTGCAGGGATGAGTTACGTATCTCCACTTACCAGTTCAGGCTATTTCTCTGAATTATCTCCTTAAGTTTCATTTGAAATGTTGCTGAGGACAGAACTTCCCCTTGCTCTTAAAGGCATATTTGTCATGCATTAATTGTCAAGCACATGTAATAACTGGGGGGTTTTTTTTGCACATCTCTTTCTGATTTCTTGCTATAATCTCTAGATATAACCAGCTTTGCCAGATTAAGCAGTTGACCTTCCCGTGTTACAACACCCCAAATCTGTGAAAGAAGACTCTGAAAAAGCTGTACAAACACTGGAGTGATGCATCTGAATACTGAAAACTTCATTCTTTCCTTGTTTGGGGAGTCAAGTTGCGGGAGCTGCAAGGACATAGGAATTATTTGTGATGAAGGGAAGTCTAGCACCCCGTTATTGTCTGTGCAGAATGTAGCCAAGAGATGGCAATACTTTATCCATGATTCATTTGCTCTGCAGTCTGCACTCATGACCTCTTTGGGATGTTACTATAACCAGTTCTTTGCTTGGGAGAAAGTAAACTGTTTCTTAGCAGTGCAAGGTGATTTCTTTCATTTGCTGGGCCCTTCCTTTAAATACCATCTAAGCTGGCTTTTCAGCTGCCAGAGTCAGGGTCCTTTCCCTCTTGTTTTTTAACTTTACCTGTTCTCATTAATTGGACTCTGTCTTCATTTGCAGGGAATGAATTAGTGCACAGTTTAATTACAATATTATAATACTCACACAATCCACTTAAGTATAAAGAAAAAGTAGAATTAGTTTTTCACTGTGAGCACACACATCTGGGGAAGAAAACAACCAAGTACATGAAAAGTGGCATTTCTCATTAGCATAACCAAAAGATGGCAGTTGTCCACCTGCCATTAGCTCAGTGTATGGCTGTGCTCTTCCTGTGGCCATCACAAATAACAATAAGGAGTCATAAAGCAACATTTATTGTTGGATGCCTTTTTAAATAGGCTTTTAAATCGTTGCATTATGCAGATTCTATATTCCCTGCTTGTGCCCACCACTTCTTTGTGGCTTTGTAAGTGAATGTGTTGGCCACTGGATATTTGCCACCTGCTCTGCACATGGGTAGCCAACATGGCTATTTCAGAAGAGGTCAGTGAAGACCAAGGTCCTTCAGCTAGAAAAATGTGGGGCCCAGAACTTGTCATGTAAAAGAAGCTACAGCCATCTAACCAGGGTGAAGCTCTCTGTGTTGTTGTGGGGTAAGTTGTCTTTGAAAAAATTTTATCTTTCCAAGGTTTCTTGGGGTTTCTGTGAAGTCTTAGTGATGATTTTAAGATCCTCATTTAACTGTAAAAGTAAGGGGTCAGAGGCTAGTGACTGCCGAGAGCATCTCTGGAAAACCCCTACATTTTGAAATGGAAAAAGCTGCTCTCAACTGAAAAGCAAGCCTTGCAACACCAGGATGCAGCTCCTCCTCACTTTCTGGATACCTGCTGGGAACTAGGATTGTGGTAGATGTGTAGAAGCATGAACCACAGAACACAGCTCAAACAGATCTTGTTCATGGTGGGTAAATGTGCTTTGTAGCTGGCATTTAAATAGCCAGTTCTTGCCTTTGATAGAATCTTACACAACGTTATGGGTAAACTCAGTGTGTTCTATTAAAATAGATTAGAATGAAAAGCTTGATCAGATCATTTTATCAGAATCCAGTTAATTTAGGAAGGACAGTGATTACAGAAGACTGCATAGGAAGGAGTGCATTGTGGTTTTTTGAGCACTGTGAATATCTGAGCACATGCACAGTGGACATTTACAGGCAGTAAATACACATGGTAAAACAATATCATGGCTACTCTGGGTTGTCAAATTAAAACTCCCTCCCCCCTCCAGGGGAAAGAATTAGCAGTGGTAGCATATTCATTTTATCTAGATTAACAGTCCTTTCTGCATAACTTTCAGATTCCATCCATATCTATGAAAAATGAAAAAAGACTGAAAAATGACCAGCCTGTCTGCCTTCCAGTTGTAGCTCAGGCCTGCTGTTTGCTAGCAGACCTCTGTCTGCATGAGTGAGTTTTCCTCTAGGTTAAAGAGGCTGAATTCCCTCTTCCCCCTCCCTCCGACCCCGAGTCTGCAGGGCAGACAGACAGAAGCACACATATGATTAATACAGCACAGCTGCAGGAGTGACTCATTTGCATATGTATTAATAGAGGCAAAAACAACAATTCAATTACATCCAGAGACATTCTGCATACTAAGGAACATATGCAAATAGCCTGGGAGAAACAGCCAGCGTTCTCTCTGGCTTTGCTGAGCTCACATGGGCCAGAGGCAGAGCCCAGCAGTTTTCAGGGAAGAAGGAGAACCTGTTAGGAGATGCTTACACAGCTATTGCTCCTCCTGCCCCACCCCCGGGCTCCTAGAAGATGTTTGACATTTGGACAATGGAAATAGCACATCTCTTCTGTTATTTCCTATTTACCAGCCTTCAGCTTCATATTGCTGTCTCTTCACATGTAAGCCCCAGCATGAGGACAGCAAATCCTTTGCCTTGTTTTCCATATGCACACATTTATCCTGTTTTTCTTTCACCTCATCACTTGTGTTGTTTCCATTTGGCTTTGTCCTTCTCTGCCACAAGATTTCTCTCCTCGTGAATTAGCAGAAGAGAACCATTTCTGTGCCTTTTTCTTGTGGTGACCACGTATATCTGATCATAATATAATCCAGTGATTTTATGCCAGGGGACCATTTTAACAGATCTAAAAGGTGTCTCAGAGAAGTTACCCTTTTATTTTAGGTAGACTGTTCTATCATGATACGTTGGTCTTTGTCTCTGCTAAGAAAGGTGTGGAGTTCTCAAATGGAAAAGATGAAAACCTGCAGGTGTTCAGTGGTTCATACCACAGCTGATGGGGATCTTGATAACTGCTGCAGAATCTGATTCCAGGAACAGGAACAGATGTTCTCTGAATCTTACAGGAATTTATTAGGGAGCAGTTTTGAGCAGCTTTCAAAGCAGGTTGGAAGTGTTGTAGCACTGGAACTTACGCTATAGGAACACGTGAGCTGTAAGTTAAGTTTTTTAGCTGTAAGTTATTCCCTAACTTTGTGTTTTAACTAAAAACCCATCTATGTACTCAGTATGCTTTTCATACAGGCCGTTCACACTCCGTGACATGCAACAAAATGTTAGGCCATGATCCATACCCAGAGTCCTAATTTTTGGGAAAGCTAGACATTTAACATTGACCTTCGTGGAGTAGTTAAACAGAGCTCTGTTTCAACTTGAGAAGAGATAACAAGTCACTAAAAACTTTTGGGAACCTGACAAAGCCATTAAGATGCCCAACTGGCTTGGGTGGCAGCCCTCTGTGTTCCAAGCAGCCTAAATTACTGGCTATTTGTTTGGAACATCTCTGTGGTGTGAGCAGGGAGAAATAGGTCGTGCAGGGAAGAGTGTGTGACTGTCTGGCAAGCGTGCTCCTGAGGGCAGGTCATCCTTCATTTCTTTTCTCTTGCAAAAATGTTACACTTGTTTCTTTTTGGGGTTAGCCTGACAGACGGGAGCAGATTACTCCTTGATTATTTATAAGGCATTAATTTTAGATGAATATTGCTGAAGTAACCGACATCATAAGTAGTTTTAGCAGCCAGCAGGAGAGCCTGTTTGCAGACTGGGATATGACAGGCTTCACTTGTACCATGTCCTAAGACAAAGTCTGCAGAGTCTGAAGGAAGAGACAAGGAGGGGAGGCATCTGTACCAGCTAGGACTTGGTACTTCTGACTCCAGATCAGTGGAGCTGTGGTGTCAAAGCTGTGAGTTCAGCCAGCTGCAAGACAAAACCAGCATCAAAATAGCAGCAGTGGCAGCACCTGCCTGCCAGTGTTTTAAGTCAGGGTGGGGAAAAACCATCTGGGAGTTCTTACACTGCCCCGGAGTAACTTCTGTTGTAAAAGAAGTAAATAACAACCCTTGTACATACCTTGAGATGCTTCCCTTGCTGTACTGGCAACAGTGCAGATCTGTGAGATGTTTGTGTTTCACATTGCTTCATGGCTCACATTCATTGGGAATTAATGCTCCTGGGAAAGGTCTGTATGAAAAATCTGGTAACAGAACCAAGAAAACTTTGTTTTTCCCCTCTACTTTGTGTCCTTTGCACATTCCAGACAGCGGGTTTTGAAAGAGTTGGCTTATGCTACTGGTTTTCCTATTATGTTGTTTGCTCTTTTCAGAGGGATGTTGCTGAAAAGAAGATTATATAATCATGCAAATCAGATTGTATAATCCTGAGCAAACTGTCCGGCGGGGGGAGAGGAGGGGAAGCCACACTGAGTGCAGCTTGCCTGGCTGTGGGGAACTCGCTCTGAAATCACAAACTGGGCCCTTGTGGGGCTCCTGTAAAACCTGAAAGCTGCAGTCAGACTGGGAAATTTTTCTGAGTATTTCTGGAGTTCACTGTCTTCATGCTGAACTCTGCCAGTGGTGTGTATTTGCAGTCCCCCAGCAGAGCAGCAGGACAGACAAACACACAGGAAAAGTGCAAATCAGAGATGTGCACACACTGCAGTGCTTGTGGAACCATGCTGCCAGTAACCACAGGGAGAAACACTGACAAACCTGCACAGACCAGGTACTTACTGATACATACTTCTCTAGGTCCACCAATCAAATTACTACAGTTATTCATCCTAAAACAGCACAAGAAATTCTCTCTTGAAGTGCTGCTCTCTGTTGTACCTAGGTCAGATAACATGGTTTGCTGTTAGATGCAGATTGGTATAATATATGAATGGTAAGAATTTAGATTTTTGTCTTATTTCTTACTACAGTCCATTTTCTGACCATTCTTTTTTGTCCAAAGTTTAGGTCATTTCCAGCTGACAGGGCAGAAGGGGATGGAGGTAAACAAACAGAATAGTAAATGTGTGCACGAGGAGTGCATCCCCGGCCTGTGATATAAATTGCATATGGCAAGAACAGTGCAAGCCTTTAGAAGTTTCTGAACTCTTTCCCTTTCTTTTATTAAGTCTGATTCCTTGCCAGGCTTGACTGTTAGCAGCCAGGATATTTAATCACCCTTTTATGAATGGGGGCTAGTATTAGGCACAGTTTGAAACTATGAAATACCTAATTACTGTAGACTGTAGATCAAAGTGTTAGGCAACAAACCACTGAAGTCAGGAGGCTTGTTCTGTTTTTCTGTCCAAGGTCATCAATTGAACTTTTCTCAACAGAGGATACCTACTGTCTGGAGATGTAGCTTTCACAGTGTTAAACTTAATTATTCTGTTGTGCCTGGAGAGTGTAAGCTTGTTCCTGAAGTTAAGTCAAAGTGCAGTTTTTTCCCCAGTACGTAGGCTCAGTTTCCCCAGATTCCTTTTCTCCTTTCAGAGGTTCTTAATGCTTTCAGCTCTGGTGAATTTTGTAAGATCAGTCTGAACAAGACAATTTGGAGGCAGCAGTACCTGAAGCTCACAGTACTCCTCAAGACTGGCTTTTAAATTTTGCAGTCTGCACGAGCTCTGCTCACTGGAGTCTGGTTCCTGGACTAGCTTCTGAGTAGCCCTTTCACTTTGCCTGACTGCCTGATTTGTTTGCCATTTTTACCAGTGGTCTGTTTCTGTTCCATTCATTGGATAACTAAGCAGAAAAGTACTGCAGACTACTGGATTTACATTCCTTAACCCTTAGCCACAGAGACTGGTCACATCACAGATGAGTTACCTGCCTGGAAATATGCTGCAAATTTGTGAAGTCATCTGTCTTGGAGGCTGACAGACTCTGGAATTACAGGGAGCAGGGCTATCAGAGAGCTACTGTGTGAGTTGGCTTTCCTTAATGGGCAAACATACAAATGGAACAAAATAAAAATATTTTAAAAAGCAAAAGAAAAGGCATGTATGCAAGGAAGAGAAAAGGGTTTTAAAAAGTGTGTGTTTTTAAGCAGAGGGAAGCTTAGAAATCAGTATCCTGTGATTATCAATACAACAGGAAAGCAGTAAGAAAGTTTAGAATGCTGTCATGGTAGTAGAAAGTGAGGTTTTCAAAAGTGTGTTCTGCCTAGATCTGCACCTGTGTGTGTTGCTGTTTAGAGGTATTTCTCTCTCTGTTTAAAATCTGCATTGCAGCAGAGGCTTCTCGCTGCATTGCAAGCTGTGCTTTGCTTTGGGAACCACAGCTGTGCCACATCCTGCACCAGCAGCCACTGACAGGGGCAATCTGTTTGTGGCATATTGAGGTGTCCCATTGTCCTGGGGGACTGCTGTGGAGTGCCTTTCCCCAGCTCCTTCCCATAGGCAGGGTGTCTGCTCTCCCAGAGGGGCCTGGGGCTGCTGGTTTGTGCTCGGGGGATGAGCTCAGTCCTTCAGAGACGTGGGCAGCCACGAGGGGTGGTACCTCTGGCCCTGCCTGGTATGCTCAGGGGTCCCAAAAAGCATCATTCCCCTGTGCCTCCTGGAGATGCAGGGCTGGGGGAGGGCTGGTTGTCCCCAGCAGCACCAGTGGCTCTCTGCCCTTCTGGAGGTGAAGTGTCAGCTCTGCAGGTTCCTCCTCTCCCCGGGCTGGAGGGTGAAAATTGCACCTGGCACCAAATCCTCTTCTCTCTCTTTCCCTTTCCATGGCTCAGAACAGTCTTTCCAAATTAAACCAGTTACCAGTTGTGGTAGTGTTACTGCAGTGTTTCAGGCCATTCCTGTAGAACACAGCAGCATATTTATTTCCTTAAGGGAACCAGAGGGTTCTAGCTGAATTTGGCACAAGAACTTGGCTGAAGCCCTAGTTTCTCTCATGTAGATTTTACTGTTAAACTCTGAACCTCTGAAAATTAAAAAATTCACATTAGAAATACTAATAGGTGTGCTGCATTTTATAGTAGGTTAAATTGTCCTTTAAAATCTCTTACTTTCTCCACAGTAGTTCTGCATTAGTTTTTGTTCTGTATTCCAATTTTTTTATAAACTAGGGCTTATTGGTGTTGAGGGTAAGCAATACATAGAATCATGGAGTTGCAGAATGGCCTGTGTTGGGAGAGACCTTAGACATCACCTATTTCCACCCCCCTTCTGTGGGCAGGGACACCTTCTACTACCCCAGGCTGCTCAGAGCCCATCCAGCCTGGCCTTGGACACTTCCAGGGATGGGGCAGCCTGGGCAGCCTGTTCCAGTGCCTTACCACTGGAAAATTTTTTTCCTAATTTCTAATTTCCACCCACTCTGTCAGGTTGAAGCCATTCTCCCCTTGTCCTGTAACTATGTGCTCCTCCATCTTTCCTGTAGGCTCCCTTCAGGTGCTGGAAAGCCACATCTAGGGCACTCCAAAGCCTTCTCTTTTCCAGGCTGAACAATCCCACTTCTCTCAGCCCTTCCTTGCAGGAGAGATGCTCCATTCCCAGAGTGAACCTCCTCTGGACTCACTCTGTCAGGTTCATGTCCTTCCTGTGCTGGAGGCAGCACTGCAGGTCAGGTCTCTGCTGAGCAGGGCAGAGGAGCAGAATCCCCTCGCTCAGGCATTTGATTTAACTCACTCTCCTGCTGTGCCAGTGGCTGCCCAGGAACACAGCTCCTTTTGGGGCTACCATCCCTCCCTATCCCATTGTCATGGCAGCTGTGCTGCTTGCTGTACACTGCTCTGATTCAGTGATGGTGAGAGCAATTCGGACAGTGTGTGTCAGTGTGTGTTTGGGAGGGATTTTTAAGGAGCCCTGGAGGGGTTTGGGAGCCCAGCAATAATTAATTTCTTATGGTGGCTTTGAAAATGGGATATGCACCATTCGTTCCTCCTTTCCGCAGCTATTTTATTTTTTCCATGTTTTGTTGTGCAGAATAGAAAGAGTGGCTAAAATTCCATCAGACTTAGATGGTGAGGTGGTGTTCATTTGGTGACACAGTTTTAATGGGGTACAGTGAAAGACACAAGTGCTGAGCTTTTCCTACCTCTAGTCCGAGCTGGCCAAAGTCACACTGGTGTGGTAGCTTCTGTTTCAGTGCTTGCTTCCACTTTAAGTGGGGAAAAAGAGACAGTGAGCATCATTTCCCAGCATTTCGTGTTGTGTGCTGGGATGTCTTATATTGACACACTTGTTCTTTAGAATCTTGCTGTTGCACAGGTGTGGGACTCTGAGCAAACTGAACAAAACAGTGTTGAGGACCCTGATTGTTCTCCTGCCGAGTGGGCACGGGGAGATGGACCTGAACATCACCTGAGCTCAGAAGGAGGAAGAGATTCTAGAGGGAGCCATGGCCTACCCAGTTAGAACTCAGAGTATTCTGGTTGGATTTAAGCATTTCTCAAGTCTGATTGCTTTTAATTTTTTTGCAACAGTTTGCTCAGATTACTTTATTTCACTTCCCATTAACTGCTCCTCTGGAGAAGTCCTTAAGGGATGTAGGATAGGTAGATGCTTGCACAGCAAATGTTTCTTTCCTATCACACTGGGTGGCATTACAGGTTTGTTTTCACTAAAAGGTATTGTTCCCCATCAAGTGTGGAAAGAAATGACTACTAAAAACTGAGGAAATGTTCCATTTCTTTTAAAAAGCTGATTTGTCACTTTCCTCATTGACTAGGAACTGAATAGACATCTAACCCTTAAAATACTTTCTCCCCCCTTTTCCTTTTTATTGCCTGGAATCTTAAGAGCTTTATCATTTGCAGTCATAAAATGAAAATATACACCAAACCCTCAAAGGGCAAGTATGAAATTAAATTATATTTGGGCAGCTGTAACCTTTTAAAACGATCAGATTCCAGTTAATGTATTTCTTCCTGTTCTGAATGCTGCCATGGTGTTTGATGGTGGGAAGCAGTCCAAAGGGCATTGGGAGATAATAAATTCACTGGAAATTTCACCCTGAGGCGAGCCTCGATACACCAAGGCTTCCATTTAGCAGGACTGACCTAAAAATCTTGTCACATCCAAAGGTCACTTAGGTTGGGGTTGGTGTGTCCCATCTATCTCTCCCTGGTGCGAAGAATGACAGCTGAGCTCATGAACAGCCATCAGAATATGGGAGAGGAGCCGGGGGTGAGGAGGAGGGATGCTGCTGCTGGCAACCTCGTGGATTTCCAAGGCCAGTTTTCTGGGCCAGCTCGAGCAGGGGCCAGCTCTGGGGCTGCTCGTCTCAGCTGCTTCCCAGTGCTCAGCTCCAGGAGGCTCAGGGGACCTCGGAGGTGTGAGCGAGGGAGTGCCCCACGTCTGCAAAGGCCAGGTAATCCTGTAGGACACGTCCTCCTGTCCCTGGACACTTCCTGCCTGCTGCCAGGCTTGTTGGTCAGAGCAGGTGTACAGGTCATACAGCACCTTACTTTCACCGAGGGTCAGGACTCTAAAGAGCTGTCAGTGATGACACTGATAGGTGTCATCTGTAAGAACAGTGACTCTAAGGGAGCAACTTGACACTAATTACAAACAATAACGAAAGGTAGGATATTTTCAATCTCATGAGAAAATCTGTGAGGTACATCCTCTAGGATGTTGCTTATCCTAAGCTTATTAAAGTCAGTATAATCCTCTCACACAATAAATTAAGGCAAAAGGCCCTTCAGGATGACTGCTGTCTTCCAGTCAAAGTTTCTCCTTCTGCAACTGGCAGCTCCCGTGGACCCTTCCTAGGCTTGCAGTATATTAAATATTAAGGTCAGGGCTTGGAGTTGCATAGTAGGAGTGTGTTTGAAGGACAAAGATCTAACTTCCCATAATTGGTCTGCCTTAATTGGGATGAGCCCTGCAGCATATGTCCATTGTATGCTGGTGGTGTGAATCTCCTCCTCAGAACTCCCGAGGAGGAGGGTGAGAGAGACAGAGTGCCAGTCACTGCTGGGATGCAGGAGGCAAAGATCCCCTCTCCTGCAGCCTGCCTTGGTGGGAAAAAGAAATCGTTGTGCAGTGTCCTTCTGGAATGTGGTAGCACCCCACTGCTGGAAGAAACATACTGTGCTTGGTATAAGCACTGCATCAGACAATTCTTTGGGAAACATTAGGTTGAAGATAAAAATTAAAAATAAATAGTTAAGTAAAATCTCTGTAACCTCGGACATGCGAGAAAAAGAAATAATCAAATGAAACACACAAGTTCCAAAATTCACAGGATATTGACTAAGTTAGGTTTTTAACTCCTCCTGGAAATTTGCTGACGTCTCTCCATGAATTTTAGTAAATCAGATCCTTCTGAGGAGGATTGTAAATGGTATGTTCCTTTGCTTGTTAAAACTAAACAGAGTATAACTGTTATTTTCAGAAGTATTTCACACATTCTTACAAACATACTATATTTGAGGCAAACACAGTAAAGAAGGGCAAGATTGGCCAGCTGTCAGTGTTTGTCTTCATTTTCCTTGGGTTCACACTCTACTTTATGTTAACATATATGTTCTCCACACAAAGCCAAAGTAATTTGCAAGCAACTTTGGGGGAGTTAAATGCCCTTCCCCACATGTTCTATCCTGAAAATGCAGCTCTGTGCCTTACCCGTTGCATGACTTCGAGGAAGACAAAGTCACTCTCCATCTGACTACTTAGACAAGGAAAAAGGAAATGTGTGGTTTTCATGGGATACAGAGAGGACAGATATATTTCACTTGAAATTCAGCTGCTGACACAAAATTTTTGAAAATTAACTAGATGTGCTGAGCACAGACTAGCTACTTTCTTCCCTTTTTTTTTTTTTCTATTCAGGATGGTGGGATGAGAATAACCTTTAGCCTTGCATGCCTAACGTGTACAAATCATCTGGCATAACACTGCAAGTTCCATTCTAGTTTTTATAAAGCGAGATGAGGGTGATTAGCTCAGACTATTCCCACTTTATGTCACTTTTCTACTGTGGCTCAGTTTCCTTTTTCACTTTCGTAGGTAATTCCAGTTAGTGAGCTAGCGGTGGTGGACCATAAAGTCAGAATATTTCTGTGATGGCTGGTGGGGTGTGGAGCAGCAAGACCAGCTGACTCTGTATTTCTGCAGCAGTTGGAATTTGGGAAGCTCACTGAGTAGGAGTCAGTGTGCACTTTCAACTCCCTGTGTCAGTAGAGTTTTCCATCCTTGGGAAGTGTGGCTCTCCCGTTGTGCTGGTCTCAGTGCATTGCTTCCCTGTGTTTTCATAGCCATGTTCTTTCCATTTCATGCCAGATGACTTTGGACAATTGTCAGTGATCCTGATGCTGGCGTTGTTAAATACACGATAGAAATACAGATGGTGAGAATGAGGATTGTATTTAATGGCTGTGGTATTGGCAGGTCCTTTCTTGCTACTTTCGACGTGGCTTTTATTGTGGTGAATATGATCACTTTGAGCTAAGGCCTGTCCTGTGCCATGGTGTTAGCTGGAGAAGTTGAGGGATATTTTGCAGTTGCTGACTTTGGCAAAAACAAGGAGTATCCCTGCGTAATGGAGGACTGAACTGTTCCCTGCCTTATTCATGCCTCCCACGCTGGAGTCACAAACACTGGGTAGTGCTGGTATTTGTCACGGAAAAATTTAATTGGCAGAAATGCCTCAGATATAAACAATAGAAGGGAGGGCCCAGAGACCTTCCCTCTCCTGGATTGTTCTGGATTCCTTCTCCCTGATAATTATAAAGAAAAGGACTGTATGGAGGGTATTATTGCTGCATGGAGGGAAGCAAAGAGAATCCCTGCTCGACATTCCCAGTCTGGAATGGGGGTAAATTTCCCAGTTGGTAACTGAAGAAGCAGTGAGTGCTGTTCACCCTCCCACTGCAGGGAGCAGCCAGTCCTGAGCAGCACAAAAAGGGTCAATCAAATAGGTCGTGCATCATCTGAGGAGGCAGATGTTGGAACATATTGTGATGGGCTGCTGTGAGGATGGCTTCTGGAGTACAGGGCTGGGGGACAGCAGCTAGCAGTGGTGCTTTCTGTCACGGTGGCTGAGAATATCCAAGTTTTGAGGCAAGTCCCTCACAGGAAATGAAAGCATGAGCATTCCATCTATGTTAGACTCCAGGCAGAAGGAGGGCGGTAAAAAGGAGTAGAAGCTTGAGTTCCTCTGTGATACTCCACATAATACGAGTAAGTCTAGGTAGTATCTGTGCTTTGCCAGAGTCACTAAGCCTTGGAATGTGTGAGTATTTTACCTGAAAAAAAACCTACCGAGCTCCAGACTGTATTAAACACAGAACTGGTAAAAAAGCTTCTATTTTAGCAGCGCCCCTAATTCACACCCACTCAAACAGCTCCTCACTGGTTAACCCCATCATCAGACCCAAGGAACTGAAGTGAAATGAGATGGCATTGGGAATGAGGTAATAAACAAAGATTTCTGGATAATGTTATTACTTCATGATAGCAGCTCTTGTTAGTGTGACTGCAGTAAAAGCTTCTTGGTGTTTCCATTGCACACTCTTTGGTGCTCCCACCCCTTCTGCTTCGTAGACCACTACTCAGCCAGAAGCAATTTAAAATTTGCTTCTACATGGATTTTGACTCCTTTTTTTGGATTGAAAAGAGTTTTGTGTTTTGATACTTCATTATAAAACATGAAAATTGCTGGGGTTTTTTCCTCCTAATCCAAATTTGCAGATGAACAATTTAAAGATATGGATTAGCTCTTTTTATCACCTAGCCGTGTTATTAACAATTGAAAAATGTCTCCTGAGATAATTTCAGTATTTCAGGGTTTTGTACAAGCAGATCCATCATTGTGTTACAAAAATTCCATACTGGAAAGTGGTATGGAGGACAGTTTTCAAAAAGCACTGTTTTCACTCAGGAGTCTATTTTCTTTCTTCTTTTCCAGTTAACTCAGTGCCTCAAAAAAAGTTGTGGAAACCAAATGTAATCAATAATCAGGGATGGATCAGTTGTACTGATGGATTATAGAGCTTGTTACTAGTTAATCAGTGTTAATATGGTCACTGTGGAATATGTGGCTGTGTGGAATGCTTTAAGAGATAAATCAGAGTTTGCAGCCCTGTTGCCAGTGAAGGACATCCTTTTTTGCCTCAGTAACCAGAATTCAGAGGGATGTATTTGTGCCTTCACTCTTGTCTGGTCTTAAGAGCAAAGTGCTGAAGAGGTAAAGTAGAGGCTGGGCACTTCCTTAGGGTAACCCAGGTGAGCTGGAATAATGTGGGACTCAACATCTTGCACTAGGAGGGCAGTGGAGCAGTGTGGAGAAGGTTGCATTTCCCGTGGCTGGATTGATGCTCAGGACAAAGCTTCCCACTGGCTATGGGAACACGAGGCTCCAGCAGCTCCTGGTTATCCACATGGATTGGTGAAACCAGCAGCAGCCATGGGAAGTTCCAGAATTCGTCTCAGCTCTCCTTGTGCTCGGGTGATGCATAGCTTGAGAGGGACATGAAAGTTAAAGGTGTAATTCCCTTTGACTTTCAGTCACGTCCTTGTGCCTGCAGCTCCTCAAACCTCCAGTGCAGCACGGGCCAGGAGAGGAGCCTGGAGTGAGCTCCAGGCTTCCTGTGCACGGGTTGCAGTCTGGCCATGCAGTGGCACTGGACCTCACTGTCTGCAGTTTCTTGTAGTGGCAGTCAGAAACGGAATCCTGAGGGATTCCAGATGTTTTAGAGACCACTTTGGGGGAACAAATTCCCTAAGAATTAAAGACTAAACTTCTGTACATGTCCTAATGGAATATGCGAAGTGTCACTTCTCCCATGACATCAGTGTAAGCATGGAAATAATGAGATGAAGCAGAAAACATCTTATGTTATTTCCTGAGAAGTTTGCCAAAGCTTCACAGAGGTTTCAGGCTCTCTGGAGTTTTATGGGCTCCATTGGAGGGGGAGTTTTACAGACCACACCCATTTTATCATAAAATCAAAGGATAAAACGATTGAACAGCTATGATTTCTGTTATTTCATTTTGTTAAAGAGGGACTTTCCTATAACAAAGCAAACTCCAAAATAATTACATTGAGTGCTTTCTGCTCTCAGCAGTTCTGTTATCAAATGATGGCACTCCCCTCTACATACCCTAACATCTCCTCTTGGTAGCCTGTCCCCTCCCAGGCTCAAGCATCCCGATTAAACAAAGGTGTGTTTGTGTTTTTAAGCATCCAAGTTGGTCAGCTTCTAGCACTGGGGCTGATTTGAAGTCAGGCACTCCCAGGAGTCTCAGGTTGATAGGACTCCCTGTTGAGGACATCACAAGTTCTGACCAGAGCCAAACTCAGCTGGTTTCTGGTTTGGAACGTAGATTTGCTCTGATACAGTGAGGCTCAAAATATTCTAGTTCAAAACTGGGGCAATTTCTTTGCCAGAGATTACAACTGCAGTTTCCCACAGGCCTGGTAAGTTTGGTGGACGTTTTCTGCAAGCCTTGTCTTTAGCAATACCCAGAAGAAACCCACTCTGGTGCAGAAGAGGGGATTCCATGTGGGCTAAGGCCAAAGGAAAGGTACACGTGAGCTGGATCTTTCCTTAGCTCTTGCACAGTGTTCTGCTCCTGTGGAAAGGGATCACCGTGTGCTGCTGGGAGGACAACTGCTGCCCTGTACTGATGCTACTGCTTCACCACAGGATCTCACAGGATGAGGTAGGACTTGTTAGCTTTCCTGAGGACTTGGGGAAGGAGATTTTAAAGCAATGAACAAGAAAAAAAAAATTACGTGAGAGATAAATTTAGTTGAACGTATTTGAAAATTTTCTGTGGCACAGAAACTCATAAACTGGAAAGGTTACACTGTAGGACTGACATTCTTCTCCCTCAGAATAATAACCTTGCTCTACTTTCTCCACCTCCAAAAATAAAATAAAAATAAATAAAATAAAATAACTTACACAGCTGACTAAAGATGCTGTGTCACATTCTATTAGTGTTTCTTGCTAAGGAAAAAGGGAAACAGAAAAAAAAATCTTCAGAGCTATTCTAGAAATCATTTTGGTTTAGTTCAGCTCTCAGAGCAAGTCGGTTTTCTCCTGCAGCTTGGATGGTCTATCCAGCACTGGCCTCTGCCTTTCTTCTCCCACCTGCACTTCCTCCTCTCTGTTCTGTCCAGGGGGGCTTGGCACGACCGGGGTAGCTCAGACACAGTCCTTAGCTCTCCTTTAAGGCACAAACATCACATTCTTTCCTCTCTACCAAGCTGGAAGAGAGCTCACTCTGTCACTCTCTGCCTCCCGTGCTTCTATCCAGACCCTTTGACCACGAAATACAGCTCAGTTCAAAGAGCAAATTAAGTTTTTGAGTGAGCTGAGTAGATGTCACTGAACTCCTGTATGTGTCAGATAAATCAGGGACAACATTAATTTATCCCTCCAAGGACAAGGGATACAATTGTAGGATACTTAAGGTCCAGAGATACTCTGAGTGTTAAAAGGGAAACAGGAAAGAAAATGTTTCTCATTTGGCTGTTTGAGATCATAGTTAACAGATGAAGATACAACTACAGGGGGGCAAAAAATATCCAAGTGCAAGTTTTTACATCTGTTTCTTTTCCCCTCCAACCAGATAATTTGGCAATGTGGCATTGTTGCTTCTGGTAGGTGATTATCACCTCTTTACTACTTTGAAGAGAGACTTCAGTATTTTAGGACTCACTTCTCACCACAGCTGATCAAGAAAAGGTTTCTAGAGCAGGCTGAGTGCTCTGGTCCACGTGTACTGCAGAATACCTATTGCACTTCCTCACGCCTGAGGAGGAGGGACAAGTCACCAAGGAGTCTCAGAATCATCAGTCTGTGAGAACCTGATGCTATATCAGCATTCAAGTCAGCAAATCCATGTTCTCAAAATAAGAAATGCAGTTGACCTTAATCTTTCTACTACAAGCTCTGCACTTAACTTCAGGAGACACGGAGTATTCAGATTTGGAGTAATTAATTCAGTATCAGTCCTAAAGCAGGCACAGATTTTCCCTGACTTAATTCCCCGTTGAATACAACAACTTAAAATGCAAACAGAAAATCTATAAATAAAAACTGGAGAAAGAGTTGCTTAAGGAAATGTGTGTAAAATAGTGGAATGCCTTAATTATAGCTCGGCAATCTGAAATATATAGAACCTTATTTACAGTAATTCTGCTGGCAGTGCTTGCTTGTTAACTACTCTGGCCACTTAATGGATAACAATGAATGATTATATACAGTACCAGTCAAGTAAAGCAATGCAATATGAAATAAGTATTTTGTCAAACGGCCACTCATAGAATTTTGGTCTCTCAAATGAAAAATTATACTTACTGAAGTCAGGTGCTCTGAGCTAGTTGCCAAAAATCTGGATATATGGATAAAAAATAAAGCTCTTGGGAAGCATACCTGTGGTAAACAAATAGGCAGTAGTGAGTTTTTTCCTATGGAGTAAAATGTCTGGGCCACTTTCCTGACTTCAGGCTTCTAATTTGCCAAAGCTGTACTGGAGCAGCAGCCTCCATGTGGAACCTTCATTCAAGCACTTCATCTTCATTACAGAACAGTCAGCTCTGTTCTGCATTACGGAGTAGCTGGTGATAAAGGGAGTGCAGTTTACAAAACAAATGCCCCTTCTGAAGCTGCACATGCCTGTTGTTTGTCAGTCCTCTGCATTACCACTGGCCATTGTACTGTAATATCCATAAGGAATGTGCTGTCAAAAGGATGTCCTTACTTTGAAGGCATTCTTCTGCCATTCTTTCTAATATAAGAAGCTCCATTGGTATAAAAATAATTAATAATAGAGGCAGCAAGAATACATTATATTCTGCTACTGCACAGCAAACTATAGGAATAAATTGTTGCCAGCTTTCTTTTTTTAAATATTTTAAAATACCTACAATATTAATTACTTTCCTCGAAGGGGACACTGTTTATCTGCAGCATTTCATCCAACAGGCTTTTTCCATAGGACATTATCAAATTTCCTCTCCAATTGCATTCCATATAGTCACTCCATTTCAATTACTGTCACATGGTGTGAACATGGTCTGTATGAATATGTAGGCCACTTGGGCAGTTTTCCAGTTAAAATCTCTTTACTTGTAAAGAGCAGACAATCTTAAATACACAGTTTGCAGTGATGTTTTATCAGAGAGAGTAACAGATCCTATTAGTCTCTGATAGGAAGTGTCTATTGATAAGTTCCTACAGTTACATCCTGTAGAAGGATTGTCTTCTTGTTAAGGCGTGGGGCGAGGGAGCCACCAGGTCTAGGCTCTAATCAGGACTTTGCTCCAGTCTTCCTGTGTCACCAGGAGCTGTCAGTTGTGCCGTGGGTGCTGGTTCTCACCTTGCTAATAGTTGAACAGAATTTATCCACTGGCACAATTAAAGACTGCCTTTCAAGGAAAACTGCATTTCTTCACATTTGAGGGTGTTACAGTTAGTGTCTTTCCCATAGGAGCTCCTATAAATACAAATAGAGTGGTACTTTAGTTAAAATGTGTGTCCTACCCATCAAAATTGCATCAGTTTCTAAGCAGACTCAGAGCTGCCATAAATTGTGCATCCATGTTTTACCTCATTCACCATTCCTGTTCCCCAATCAAAGCAAGCATTGATCTGAATGTACTGCAGTGGAAGTCTTTATTACATCAGAAGTAAAGCTGCAGTTTCTCATTCAGTTTCTCAGGGACCTGGACTGCAGCCTTGCTGCTGGATGCCAAGGATGTCCAGGTGGTCACACCTGAGGCGTTCCAAAGGAGAAGAGAGCTGCTGTGTCCATCCTGGCACAGGCAAAGCAGGCCTGGGGACTGCAGTGGGGTTATTCTCAGGAGTAAGGGCTGCAGGCCTGGGACCCTAGAGATCAGCTACCAAAACCATATTTTGTGGAGACTTGTGGTTCCTGGTTCTAAAAGTGGTGTTTTTCTAGCATGAGAGAGATGGTGGTTACCAGGGCTGTGCCTGTGTATAAATGAAGCCTTGTTCTGTTTGTGAATGCTTCCCAGTTTTTCTGAGGAGAACTTGTTTTTCTCAATGTTTCCTTCTAAGTCTCAGGTTTTTTTAAGGCCAGAGAGACTATGATGTCGTCTAGCCTGACAAAACAAGATGTAAAATATTACTGAGCACAATAAATTTTGCTTAAAGTTCACCTTCATGAAACACATCTGATCTTGACTGAAACATCATGAGTCACAATTTCTCTGGGCAGCTCCTCCAAGTGTCACCAATGCTCTGTGATTAAAAGCAGTGTATTAATTATCTCTTGACTAGCCCAGTCTCAACTTTCTAATATTTGTTATTGTTCCTTGATACGTGATTTACTTACCTGTCTTCTTCTCTTAGGCTAAGTGCAGAGAATGGCCAGGCTGGGAGTTTTGGAAGGAGGTTAGCTGGGTTTTGAGGCCGTGGGAAGGAGCAGTGCAGCTTTTCACCATTTAGCCTGTTGTCTCTAGTCTCGGCGTGGTTCACACTTTTGGGCTGAATTCATCCAGCTTGCTGATCCTTGCTTGGTGAGTGAAGGAAGCATCAGACAAGGCCCTTTGCCACTGAGAGTCTCTGCATACCTCAGCACTGGGAATTCCTTGTAGGAATTGGCTGTGATAGAGGCAAATGTTGGGTAGAGCAGTAATAATTCTCAACTGGGACAAAACAAAATAAAAGAAATCCCAAAACAAACCAAAATACTTCTAAGTGCATCTCAGGATCTTGAGCTCTATTGTTATTACCTGAAATTATCCCAAAGTGAAAGCTAGCAAATTCACCTTGCAGTGTGCTCTTGGGGCAAGTTTTTAAAGGAGCAGGCTGCCTTTGTGTTCAAATCTTATCTTTGATTTCTGAAAATCTCCCGTTTGATGCAAACAAGGGGCTCTTAAAAGCCTTTGCTGAAGTTGGAATGTAGGAATTAGCCTGTCCCTTTGAAATGTTTGACTAACAATCTTTGAAGGAAACTCAGACAAAAATAAAATCTGGCATTTCAAATATGTAAATAAAGAACTTTTTTTGTAGAATATCTAGCAGGGATTGATACCAATCACTAATGACTGCAGCTTTAATTCTAATTTCTGTAGCTTTTATCTAAGTTGCCAGATAAAATTATAAAAACTTGTCTTGCAGTAGGATGTGCATCAAATGTTTGTTTTCAGTGAATTCTTGTTCCTTTTAACTGAAAAACCACCTGAACAGGTTCAAAATTAGGCAAAATTGCAAAATTCTTTTTGCCTTAATCAAAGTTTTCATGCCTTATGTAAGCATAAACGTTGAGGTAAAGAAAAATGAAATTCATGTATTCTGAGTGAGTCTCATTTTATACCATTTCCCTCTCCCCCACCCCTGATTATTCAAAAAAAAAAAAAACAACAAACCAAAAACAAAGAACAAGGCCATTCATGTGTATATTTTTAATGATGGGTCTCAGAGTGACAAAGAAATTGAAGTGGTAGATCAGTCAACAGTTCAAACACTCAGGCATGGTGGTTTGTAAATTCATCGCTGTGGAATCTTCACTGAAAAGCCACTTTATCAGAAACAAATTTATTGCAGTAACTGATTCAGTTCCCACTACCACCTGTCTCTCTCTGTGTTTTTTTTTTTTTTATGAACAGCTCTTAATCTCCACTGTTCACTAATAAAAATATTTTAATAAGAGATAATACTGTAATCCAAATGCCTATAGGTGCTTGAATCAACTATTTCTGCCTGTGTAATTGCTAGCACTTTGTTCAACCCTTTTTAAAATTGCTATTAAATCTCATTCTCATTTTCTGTATTAATAGAACAAGAATTCATTTCTCGTGTACCCTCCAAGCAGTAATGAGCATTGTTAACGTGTAACAACAATGCCCAAGGGGAAAGTTTTCAAAGCTGGCCTAACCTTAAGGCTCTGCTGGTGATGCACTACAGAGCCATCGAGCCAAGAAAAAAAAAAACTAGTCTGTTCAGAGAGCTCAGCTGAATATTCCTGCTTAATGTTTTGGGAGAATTATAAATGGTTTAGGTGGTGACCTAGGGAGAAAGAGGTTTTTTGTTTAATACCTTAAGAATAGAGGGGCAGCATTAAAAAATTAACGATACCTCCTGCTTATTTTAAAGTGTATCAAATTGTGCTTTTGTTCTGATGATTTTGCTTCCTTACAGATTTTCATAAGAGGTTAATGAGAAAAGATTTACAAAACATGCAGTATTGCACATGGGCAGGGGAGACAACACATAATCATTTAGTTATAAACAAACAATAGATGTTACTGTTTAATTACTTTTTCAGAAGCCCAGTTCTGCCTTCTTGAAGAAGTATTATGTGTCTTTTTAAATGCAGAATATTATTCTTATTTATTATGTATAGCAAAAATGAACCTGCTTAAAGCTGTAGTGCTTCACTGACTGCAACTGAATGCCTTGGTCACAATTAAGCAGTCAAGACTCTCCAGAGAAAAAGTCCTGTATGAGGTGCAGCAAAATGACCTCCTGGACTGCTAGGATTAGACATGGAGTCTTTAGGTTAGCTGGTGGTGGTGGAAATGGCTTAGCCAGTCCCTGTTTGGGGTAAAAATTAAGAGGCTCAAACCCAGTGTATTACAGGAGTGACCCAGAATAGCATCATTTTCCTTGCACTTTTTGAGGTCTTGGTTTCATTACTGTGTAGGATATAAGGGTACATTTTAGGTGATAGTTGAATATTTCTACAGAGATTTATTGATTGTTCCGAAATCTGAAGCCAGTAGGGAAGCAGGGGTAGAAATGTTCTTTTGTTGGAGTCCAGTTTGTCTATTAAATGAATGCACAAATTATTGTCATTTAGCCATCTTGTTTCACAGCACTTGGTCTTTCCTTGGGTATGAGCTGGAGATCAACAAATTCAATGATGCAAAAGCTCAAAAATAGTCAAAGTTTAAGAAATGTGCTGCGTGTTGTGTATTTCTTTCCATTTTTTTAAATAGGAGGGCAATATAGGAGCAATCTTCCTGGTTAAATAGGTTTCAGACCCTTGCAATTTCAGACCCTTGCAATTTCATGCTTTTCCTTTTAGAGCTGGGCCTGATGCTGCTTTTTCTGTAGCATAGCTGGTTTGTGTTGCAGACAGAGACTTTTAAGAGAGGGCTCTAACAAGGGACCTTTTATAAAATTTTATTTAATGCTTGGTTTTAATTCTCAAAATAAATCGAATTGAGGTGAGATGTTGGATCTGATAAGAGGAGGACAGAAGGTTTTAAAAAGCATGAATGAAGGCTTTATAGATTTTCTTCCACCCCTCCTTCCTTCCCCACCCCATACTGCATGTTTCATTCTCCTTGGGTGTGTCCGACCCTGAAGTGAGACTAAAGCATACATTTGAAATTTCATATTCCATTTTTTGACCTGAAAATAAGGCTTTCTTCTGGGCTGTTGCATAGCAGAATCAATTGCCAGTGCTCATTCAGTCTTTGCATGCATTGTCAGGAAGGTGGCTGATGGCAGCAGTGTGAGGAGGAACCAGGTTCCAGCCATTGCCCGAGGACCACTGGGGTGTGGAAGGTGTGCAGACTCCTGGGCATCGTGTGGTGCCTGTATTTCATGTTGTTTGGTTCTCCTGATTCCATCTTTGGATAAAGATTCATTTGGAAAAGTCTTCCCCCCCTGAAATTTCTGTAAAGCTCAGTCCTCAGCAGGCCCTGTATGGCCAGTCAGGAATCTCCAGCTGGCTCAGGACTGCCAAGTGTCCAAACTGTGTTATTTTTGCCCTATTTCGTGTGGACTAGACGTGTTCTCTGATACCTGATCTATAGATTAGCAGCAAGCTCGAACCTTTCCTGCCTAAGGGCCATTTGACTTTCTTTTGGCTTTTTCCCATAGTTGCCTAAATTTGTTTTGCCAGTTTTTCAGCAGGGAGCAAAAGAAAAGGAGAAGCTTTCCCTAGACCTGCTCTGTGACCCCCAGGGTCCCGTTATGTTGGAGCTGTTCCCTGTTTCTTTAACAGCCATTGCCCCTCTGATACATTACTTCTTGCATAGTGCTGGCTTGGTTTTCACTGAACTGCCTGCTGTAGTTCTTCCCCAGCTCAGAGACCTTGTTCCTCTCTCCCTGCAGAATTTGGGCTCCTTTAGAAAGAATGAATGGATATGAGCTTCAGCTGATAAATACATGCATTTGACTCTGTGACTTATTTGGGGCTGGGTTGTTCTTGATGACTTTCTGTTGTTGATTTGCATCTATTTGGCTCAGACTCGCTGGGGGTAAATTAATACATTTGAGGAAAAGGCAGAAAGAGAGCAGATGAAGGAGTGGTTGGTAGGGAAAGAGGGAGACTAGGCAGAATGGGATGGACTATTGGTGATTAAGAAGTATGGAAAAACCAAGGATCAAGCAGTGATCCAAGCAGAGAAAAGAAATAAAAAGGATTCAAAACTGAAAATAATAGAATCTGAAAAGAACAGAGTGAAAAAGAAGTAAATAAGAACTTGGTTTCTGATTACACTTGAAAGAGCAGTGGGCCACTTCTAGCAGTGTGGAAGGGCTGGAGTGTGCAAAAGGGCAGAGTTTGTACAGGAGTCTTGGGGCCATGCCCAGGGCTGTCCACGACTCAGAGCCATTGGATCAAGTGGAGGCTGATGTACTGAGCTCATCTCAGCAATGTCCCTGCACCTTTTGCACAGATCCACGCAGAACAGTCCTGCCATGAATTCCCATGTTCCTCTTGCAGATTTGCTGGTTTGGCTTGGCATGTCTTTGTGCCCTCCAATCTTGGTTCCCTTATCAGCATATGAAATTAACTGAGAAACAACAGCCCAACAGCTAAGCACTACCAACAAGACTTGTGAGACGTGGTCGTGTTGCAGGCACCCTGGTTTTCCACATCCAGTCCTGTATTTCTGCATGTTATCCCTGTCGTGTTGCATCCCAGAAGCTGTCAGCACCTGCAGGCAGTGTCCTTGGTCCGTGCTGCAGGTGCACTACTCAGCACTAGTGTGAGTCCTGGAAAAGCTGCTGGGGCTGAGCAGGGACAGCCTTTGTCAGTCCATTCCTGCTCTCTTAGGCTCCTGACTTGGGAATTCCTCCCTGTTCACAAAGCAGCAACAGTTGCTGCTTCTCCTGCCCACTGTGTTTATTTTCTCCGTGTTTTATTAGGAGGTCAGGGGAGCTTCCAGGCACTTGTAGTTTGCCTGCTTTCCAACTGCTTTTGACCTCTGTCCCTTAAACTCTTACTGTAGTGCTTAACTTCAAACAGATGACTGTGATTATGAGTATTCACATGTTAATAATAAAATATATATTTAAAGTGCCTTACTGGTTTAGGTTTGAAGAGAAAATAATTTCCACCCTGTGTCTGCATTGTATCTATCACAGAAAGGGTTCTTAGAATTAACTGGGGCTTCTAATAGTTAATGGACAGTACTTTACCATTGATATGTATATATTTATATGGACTCTAGTGGTTCCCCACAACCCAGCTGAGAGTGGAGTCTTGCAGTAATTACTAAATAAAATTTTGACATTTCCTGTCCCAGACACCTTACAGCCTGGGAAAACAGGGAAAACACAGCAAATAAAATAAACATACAATGGCAGCACAGAGACCATCATGTCCAACAGCATGTGTGTTTCACAGGGGTCGATGCATATTCCTGGTGGAAATGCTTTTATGTCTGTGTCGTCTCGGGAAAGGAAGGATTGTCCAGTAGCTCAGGGAAGCCATGGGGATCAGCTTCTGTTCCCTGTTCTGAATCCCTGGACACACAGGGAAGCTGGGACGCTTCCCATGGTGACGTCTCTCGTTCAGCCCTGGAGGAATGAGTCCCAAAAGTGAAGATGATAATTCATGTCTTGAGGCATACACGTGCTAAATAAAAAATGCCCATTGGAAGGAAAATATATCATCTGCCGTGGGAGAAGTTTTGGGAAGATTATTCATTTATTGATGATTTCTCTCCTGTCTTCCTCCCCACCCCAATTTTTTCTTTTCTGTTGTTTTTTGTTCTGTTTTTCCAGCAGTTGTATGCTGCCCAGCTTGCTGCGATGCAAGTGTCTCCGGGAGGCAAGATTCCTGGCATTCCCCAGGGGAACCTTGGTGCTGCCGTGTCCCCCACCAGCATCCACACAGACAAGAGCACAAACAGCCCCCCACCCAAGAGCAAGGTACTGTACACGCCCGTGCCTCTCGGGTGCAGGAAGCTTTGCCCCCGGGATGTCCCCCTGAAACGGGAGGAGGATGTTCTTGCAAGACAGCTGGGAAGAATTTAGCTAAGGAATGCAGGGAGAAAGCAGTTCTATTTAGGTGACAGCAAGAGCTGGATAAAAAATGTGTCCTTCCTTTTTGTTAGTGCCCTCTAGCATGCTGCCCATGTCCTTTATCATGTCAGGAGAGATTCCTTGAATTGACAGTAGTGTCTTGTTTTTACCCTAACAGTAAAGCAGCACAGATTAAAAATAACCAGACAAATAAATAATACCATTGTCAGCGCAGTGAGATACATGTTCAAGGAATGAAAGACATGGCTTGAAATCAGTAGCTGCTGTGTTGATGAATCAAGCTCTAGGTTGTCTCCTCTCTCTCTCTCCTTACTGTAGACTTTCTGACTTCTGGTGGCTTTTCCTTGGCTTGGCCTCTTCTCTTAGAGCAAGAAATCACAAAGCTGTGCAATACTTGATGGTAGATTGTTGGGTTTTGGGTTTTTTAAAAAGTGTTTGGCTACAAAGTTTGTGCATTTTACAAGGGGGGGCTCTTGTGTGTGGCTGGCAGCTTGTAGATCTCCTACACTTAAAATCTCAGTGTTGATTTTGCTTCTCCTGTGCAGCAGGAGAGTTTCTCATGAGATCTAAGGGGCACAGTGAGTGTTCTGTGGCAATTGCAGTGTTCCAAGGCCTGCCATGTCTGCTGGTAACATCGAGCATAACCATTTTTAACTGGCAGCTGTCGAGACCAGCTCTGTCCTCTCCTTTCTTTTATTGCTTTTTCATATTTTTACGTGTTACAGTGCCTTGCAGCTCCGTAGGAGACCAACAGAAGTTACTTTGCAAAGTGGGGGGAAAAAAATAAACTGAAAAAGTGGGCCAAAAGGAAAGGAAGGGGGCTCCAAAAGGCTGTAAAATTGTGCCGAGTAAGTCCTGTGCTGCATGCTGTTTTCAATCTGCTGCGTGCCAGTTGGAGGCTCTGAGAGAGCGCGAGAGAAAGAGAAGGGATAATGCTGAGAAATGATAGAGTGGCTGTGACCTCCAAGCTCAGCCTGGAAATCCAAGACATTGATTTCACTTAGCATTCCCGCTGAGAAATCCGGCGGAGTTCAGTTGTAATAAAAGAACAAGGTTCTGTTCTAATGGTAATGGCGTATGACAGACATATCACTTTGTCTGTCCTCAGCACCAGGGAGATGGGAGCTGCAGAAAGGGCACCTGACCTGCCTGAGCTGGTGTGCGGGTGCTCCTCTGAGCTTTGAACCCCAGCCTGGAAGCACAATTATTTATAGTGCTAAACGATAAAGGAACCTTATAGAGCCTACAGTAATTAGAATAAAGCTTACACAATAGTGCAGTGGCCTGGCTCAGAAAACACGTTGGCAAATCCATCCTAATGGCAGAAACTGGAGCTTATGTGTTGGAACTAAACACCTCCGTTTGTGTCTGTGTGGACCTTTCTTTGCTTTTTCAAAGCTTGTTTGTGTTCAGCAGCTCCAAAAGTTTATTTTCTTGGCTGTTTTTTTTTTTAATATACTTAATTTTTTCTAAGTGTCATCAGGGAGTACGTCTTCACAGACATTTTTTTAATTTATTTTTTTTTAAATCCCCATTAGCAATTTGGTTCCTGAAGTTAGTTTGTGGTGATCTTTCTCACTCTTACTGTACATCAGATGAATAGTTAATGCCTTAGAATAGTTTTCAATAGATGCTGTTTACTGAATCTCTATTTTCAGCCCACAGTTTACACTGGCACAGCTTTGGTAATACACTCGAGTGTTTGGAGACAAGGAGACAGCCTTACCTGAGAGTGTGTCAAGCTACTGGCAAACATCTAGGTCACTTCTGAAAAGCTGTGGCTTTTTCTTCTCTTGTGTAGTGTTAAAGTTAGTGTGCTGCTCTTTGCAAGGATTCTTCAAAGTCAGCCTCAGCAGCAGATGGAACAACTGTTGGCTCTAGAAATGCTGAGAAGCATCAGGGGGAGTTTGCCAAGGATCATCCTTTAAATCTAGTAAGACTTGAAAACATCCCTGAAACTCCTCTAAGACCTTGGCAACTCCTGTTTTGGCAAGCCTTTTATCAGTGGCCCTCACCAGTGTCTGAGCACTGTGCTGGGCAGGCTGGCCTGGCATCTCTGCCATCCTGCTCGCCGTGCAGCAGATGTGACCTGGAACAGTCACATTCACTTCCGAGGGCTCTGTCTTTTAGGAAGCCACGAGGCAGAGATGCCATTATGCTGTGCTGCACACATTCTGTCAAGTTTTGGTTAGGAAACTGAGCTGGTGTCGTACATTCTTCCAAGAAGGAATCCATGCCAGAAAAACTGATTTAAGAAACAGAGCTAGTGGAGGCTGTCCAAAAGAAAAATGCGTGTGTCTTGCGGAAATGGATTTTAACACAGCTTCTTCTCGAGCAGTTTTAAAAACAGCCGGTATGCTAATCATACCATTCAAATTTACCAAGGCCTCCTCCACAACCCGTTTGAAAGGCAACTATCTTTGAAGTTTGCCAAATCGTGCTGGATTTCCAAAGTCTGTCTTAAGCACATTTTGCCTTTGATCATGTAAATGCCTGCACGCTGCCCTGTTGGGTGTTCGAGGTGGCTGCAGGCTCCCGAGTAGGAGAGAGCAGGCAGAGGTGCAGATAAGGATGAGGCAGAATAACTTTCCAGCCCTTCTTGTGATTCATTTCAAGCCTCTTGCTTGTACTGGGCCATGCAGAAGATAAAATAAGGCACGGTCGTAGACACTGTGTTTGTCTGAACTGTGACCTTTACCGTGCTACCAGGACTCTCACCTGATAGCTCCAGTCTTCACTGGCTTCAGATCAGGTGCTTTATACCCTTGCATCAGGACAACAACTTCACCCTCACTTGAGAATGGTCGGGGCCCTGTTCGTTCCTGCCTTTGTTTCTTGCTTTTTGTGTGGCATGGATAAATATAGCACCTAGTGCCTGCATGCTGCAGTATCCTCGCCCTCTCCACGTAACCTTTCGAGTGCAGTAATTCTGGAGAGAATTTTCAATGTAGCTTGTAAATGTAGCTAAACAATTCCCCATATTTAGGGGAGCACAGTGTACTGTCTGTAGCATCTGCTGTAAAACAGGAGCAATTCAGTGTGAAATGTGACAGGAGAGAATTCCTGGGCACTTTTCTTTTAACCTTGTTGTGGCCTCAGCCCTAACCCTACTCACAGTTGTGTCTCCATCAATGACAAGAGCGCACAGATTGTCCAAATCAATTTCTTTTCTGTTCTATTCAAATGCTTCTGGCCGTGATGCTACCATTTGCTCAGCAGTAGCACCTGGGAGCTGTGACAAGGAAAGGAAATGTGTTTCAGACAAGCCAGAAACAGCACCAAGCAGCTGGATATACACAATCAGTTTCTCCTCAGCTGCAATATTCAGACAGATATCGATCTGAATCTTTAACTGAAGAGGGTGCTTTAGTTTCACATTATCTCATCACAGAAGTGCACACTTCTGATGGCATTTTCTTCATGTCACCTATAGGAGACAATTAAATGGCCTTTGGAAGTTTTAGTGCTCGTACAGATTGGCCTTAAGATGGCCAGAGTCTCTCCAGAAGAACTTCTTCCATTTTTCAGGAGTGTCTGCTGCTGGTGCTGCAGTTGCTGCCACGTGCACCAGCTGTGTCCTGCATCCTGTGACAGTATGTGAGGGACAGGAAGGGAGCAAGGTGTGCTTGCTGCATTCTCATCCAGCGAGGGTCAGGGAGCTACAGAGTCACTGCTGACTTTCTTACCAAGTCCCTGAGAGACCAGGGAGAAAATAAAGAATAAGAGCCTTTGGAAATGGGCATTTTAATTCAGACACACAGTAGGCTGTGTTACTAGGAAAGATGAGTAAACTATGGGGAGCTGGTTGTGGATTTTCCTGTCCCAGTCAAAACTGATGCTGGGAGTACCTAGTTTTAGTAGGAAAGCTTTCTTCACTCAAGATAAAAATACAATGGAAAAAAGAAAAGGAAGACATCTAAAGGAAAGAAGAAAAAGGCCCTAAAACAGTAAAAAGGCCCATAAAACTCATCTATATGATATTTCTGATTCTACTTCAGGCAAATTGTTGACTTGAACTTCATTTTCGATGATTACCCTAAGCAGCCCTATTAAGTTGGGTGCATTTGTCTCCCTTTCTCTCATCTCTCTTTTCGTATGATGGTGCAGGATGTGGAATTTTATCCTGGGGAGATCTTGGGGAAAACATTAGTCCCCGTTACGTGCACAGCTGCACCAACTCCTTGCCACATGACTGTGACTGTGGCAGAAGCCTGGCTCAAAAGTGGGCACACAGATTCCTTGTACCCTCAGAGCTGCTATTTTTGAACGTGTTAATGGAAAGCATCTAATTGAAATTAAAATACTAAAATGGCTGTGTACAGGTGATCAAAGGGCATGATTGTGTTGGATGGGGGCAAATTCTTACCCCTGAGGAGCAGAGGGGAGGAACCTATCTGAAATTAACCCACGGCACGTGTTAGGCCCCATATACTCATGGCAGTCCTTGTCCTGAGTATTGGTTGGAGAGCTCAGCAGCTGCTGAATTCCTGTCCAGGCAACAGGAAAGTAAGGCATCCTTATTTTCATTAGAGCATTTTAGAATGAAGGACAGCAGTTCTCAGTAAAGTGATGCAAGACACAGCATCCCTGCTAAAACACCGGGGCTGTATTTACAGAAGTTTTATCTCCAACATTTGCAAGCTCTTCTATTTTTGACAGTTTCCAGGCTGGACACAGTTCTTCATATGCCACTGATTTAAAAAAAAAATCCTTGCTAAATTAATCTATTAATCTTTTCAGCACCGGAATAACAATTAGCACTAGAATATTATACATGAGTACATCCAGAACATTTTTCAGTGATTGCATTTCCCAAATCTCCTTGCCAGAGCATCAAACAGGTCAGAAATAGCTATAAGATAATCAAGGAAAAGTTTACAGTACAGATGCAGTATGAGTAGGGAGCTGTAAACTGAGACCTCATCTGTGCTATACTCTTTCTTCAGTGTCCCTGTCCATTCTTGCAGTTAATAATCTCTTTACCTGGGAGCCTTTCTCATTTGCTGCCCATGCTTTTGATCCTAAATAGTAAAATGCGGAGTTGGTGACAGAATCTTTGAAGTTGTTTTCCTCTTCCTTGCTCTTCCTATATATGACATGCAGACATATCCACAATGGCTTTTTAAACCATTTGCTGGAGCACAGTGAAATTATGAGTATTAATGGAACTTCTTAAGGTGCTTTTCTAAAACAGCAATAAAAGCAATGTTAATAGCAGTATCCAAACAGCAGCAGCATGAGGGACTTGCACAGCATTCTGCCTGCCTAACACCCCTCCTTACTTTCCTAAAAATAAGTTAGATATGTGGAGGGGCTCCTAGGATGCTTTTTCAGACGAGCTGTCCACAGCTCTTCTTTCCTGATACCGTGTCTCTCTGCACGGGCATGTCTCACAGGCAGAGTTGCCAGGCAGTTAACCCTTGTCAGGCTCAGCTGGCACTTTTTATGGTGAAAGCTCAGCAGAAAATACAGCAAAAAGGGGGAAAACCCCTCCAAAATCTCCGCTCACAAAACAAAAGTGAGGTACACAAATCAAGCAAGACTGCTTTATTCCTAGAGAGAGAGGTCCTCAGAAATCAGACAGGGAGCAACAGAGATGTAAAGCAAAGTGGTAGGAAACAAGCTCTGTGCCCTTACTGTTCAGTGCTGTTCTTTGCTGTTAATGCCTTCTCAGCCTGGCCTAAATGAATCGAATTGGTGGGGTGGGCAGCAGGCAGTGGCTGTCCTTGCTTCTGCTGCAATGCTGCAATGCTGTCCTTGCTTCTGCTGCAATGCTGTGCCCTCGTACGGAGCACCAAGGCGCTCAGCAGGCCCCGTCCCTCCCAGGAGGCTCCTTCCAGGGCCCCTCAGCGTCCCGGAGAGCTGGGAGCTGCCTTTGGCTTCTGCTCAGGGTCTTCCCTGTTACTTAGAAATACCTGAGCACTAACTTCTCCAAAGCTTTTTTGACAGAACTGCCCCTCTTCTGTCAGTTGGAACGAAGAGCTTGGATGAGAAAGGGCAAGAAGAGACTGGATTAGTCCCAAATAAGAAACCAGTGTCACAAAGTCAAGGGGTTTTTAATGCCACTGAGAGAGCTGTTGAGCTGATGGTGCCAGTTGTCCACAAAGTCCTAAAAATAGCAGTAAAAGGGCTTTAGGAGACTGTGCAATCTGGAGCTGCATAATGCAGCAGAGAAAAAAATTGATTTTTCTGGTTGCAGTGGTTTTTAGTGATACTCCTTGCATTTGGGTGGCCTTGGTCTGTGGGGAAGAGCTAAAAAATATTTAGCAGAAGGTCTTTATGCTGAAGAAGGGGAACAAGCCATGAGGAGAAATACATGAAGTTCATTCTTCACTGTGGGCTGCTGCACTGAAAAGATGAGGAACCAGTATTAGCTCTAAGTTAAATACAGGTAACAAACCAGGAATTTATGCCAATATCAGCTAATATGTAGTTTCCTTCAGAATATGAAATTCATATTAAAGGTCATCCTTTATTGCAGAGATTTGTTTTTTAGACTCTGGGCTGGTAAGAGTGTCTAAATCAAGGGGTGTGTTTGTTCCAGGAGCACAGGCTTGTGCCAGTGATGGAGATGTAGCAGTGTGCCTCTCTCATGGGTTAGGAGAGAGCTGCAGATGAAGCAGAGAGCTCTCACTCTCCAGATACTTCTAGAAAGGAACCAGGTACTTCACGTCAGGAATTAACTCTTCCCCTTTGCAGCTTCAGATCAAGTGTTTGAGTATTTCACTGTGTGTCCACAGCCAAAAGAAGTGCAGGGGCTGTGGAGGCAGGCCCACGTAGTGGCCAGCAGTGCAGCCACCTTTTCCAAATGCAGAACTCCTTCTCAACACAGAAAGGGAATTTCTGAGGTGATGGAATACAGCTCCAGTGTGATCAGTCTGACAGCTTCCAGAAGCTGCTTGTTTTGTCTGCAGAAGGGTGGTGTGTATCCACGCTACGTGCTAGATTTGACATGAGCTCCTCTTGACGTGTTCTGACAGAATGCAATTCAAACTAAGCAGCAGAGAAATACGTTTTGCAGTAAGTATTCCTGTACCCGCAGCTGAATGGTAATCACGTAACAAGGGAGCTCCAAAAATATTTTAATCTGAAACATTTTAATCTCTAATCCCTGGTAGCTGTGGATATCTGAAGAGAAGCAAAATTTAGCAGCAGAGTGGAAAAAATCTGTTTTATTTTCAAATTCAACAAGACAGCTTCTTTTAGATTAGTATTAACTTTAGATTTATATGAAGTGCTTGGCAACTGTTTCACTCAGGTTTCTCAGAACTACACATTTGTTGTACAGAATGCAGTTTGAATTGTTCAGTGTAAAATGAGCTGTTGCAAAAGAGGGATTCAGAGACATTTTGTGGAAAGCATCACTTTTGAGTACACATATTTTTCAAAGCAGTGTGGCTACGTGCTGTGATTTTATAATGTAGCCTCCTTAAGGTCCAAGGTCCTGAAGTCTTGTGAGTATGTAAAAATCTCATTTAAACAAAAATCTTCATGTTGTCATGCCTGAAACTTAGAGATTGCTATAAATGTATCTCAAAGGCTTAGAAAGCAGCTAAGAAAATTAATCTATGAGTTACTTTTTCATTAAAGTGGGATTAATTTTCAGTCTCAAATCATAGAAGATTTCATCTTGACAATTCTGCTAAGGCATGAATACTTAACAGCAGAATTGGACTTTCTGCTGTAGAATCTCCCAGTAGTATCCAGAGAGAACATTCAGGAGTATCCAAAGAACATCTGAGGCAGCCAAGCTGATGTGACAGGATCTAACACATGAAACTGGTTTAAAATTTCAGTCTTGATCACGTGTCCTTACCCATTAATGCTGCCAGACTGTGAACTCAAATGTGTAATTTTTGTGCTAATGAATGAGCTTAGATTCTGTTTGTTTCATTTCAAGTTGCTACATTTTTCCTTGCTGCTTTTAAAGAAAAGATAAGCTATTGCCAGAATAGCGGGTTAAAAAAAAAAAATCAGGAGAAAAGTGTTTGCTAAAAGATTTCTGAGTACCTTGGAGTGCAAGAAGGGGACCATGTCTCTAATGGGAACAGCGCAGAGAAAGCTTTTCAATTTAGAATCACGGTGTTACACGAGGATTTTAACTTCTGAGCCACTTCACGAGTTACTGGTGTTCCTTCAGCTTCCTCAGGGGCTGCGGCAGCTGCTGCTTGTGCCGGGAAGGCAGGGCCCGTGTGGGTGTGGGTGTGAGTGTGTGGGTGTGTGTGGGTGTGTGTGCCTGTGAGTGTGTGTGTGTGTGCGTGTGTCTGTGTGTGTGTGTGTGT